>OMKQ01094482.1:0-52720 GCA_900302335.1 Phycis phycis
TCGACATTATTTATAGAGACGTCGCTGCGTCGTCCTCGGGAGCCCCTTAACAAGGAAGGGGATGGCTCCATTGAGCTCACAGGTCAGTGTCTGTTTTTAGTGCATTTTGCCCTAGTTAAAAAAAAAAAGTCAAGTTCTCGTCTGGTGTTCAGGAGGTCCATGTCTCCACTAAAGCATGGTTTCTTGTACCTCTGCAGGGCAGTTAGGCGACGTGATGAAGGAAAGTGCCAAGATTGCATCAACCTTTGCCAGAACCTTCCTCATGACCAAGGACCCGCAGAACAGCTTCCTGGTCAACTCCCATCTGCACATGCATGTTCCTGAGGTATGCATGAAGTGTGAATGTCCATGTAGCTCCCGAAACAGTTGTGCATTGGTGTACATTTCCCAAAGAGAAAAAACATGGGTTTTAAAAAGTTCGGTTCTTTGAGTGTTGGGTTATTTTTGGTCCGATGCTGCTTTCCGATGAGGTAATCCGTGATTCTATCTATTATTCCGGTTCCAGGGTGCCACTCCTAAAGATGGTCCGAGTGCTGGTTGCACCATTGTCACAGCATTGTTGTCTCTAGCAACAAACCAGTCAGTGCGTCAGAATGTAGCGATGACAGGAGAAGTGTCCCTGACTGGAAAGATTCTGCCAGTAGGGGGCATCAAGGAGAAGACTATTGCCGTAAGTATCGTCAATCATGTGTCTTTGGGTGAATCAATTAGTTATTTCCTTCAAATACACAACTTCCCAAATGTTCCCAAATCATTCATTTGCCATTTTTAAGATTACTTTTGTAATTACTTGTGTAATGTTGACTTGCATGCATTCATTCAATTCAAGAACCATTCAGTAATCATGACATTTTAGTGCTCTAGCCTAAGGTTCCACAAGCCAATGTAAAATGTTGAAAAATCATATTTACAATGATCTACTTTAGTGGTGTAATTGTACTAGCATACAGGAACACGTATAAGAGAATGTTTTACCTCCTATTGGTGTTGTAATGGATCCCAAATGTCTTGCAGGCGCGTCGTGCAGGCGTGACATGTATGGTCCTACCTGCAGAGAACCAGAAGGACTTCTCAGACCTTCCTGAGTATATCACACAAGGCCTGGAAGTCCACTTTGTTGACCACTACTCCAAGATCTACCCCATTGTGTTTCCAGAGGTGTAGCAATGCCGGGTCATCAAAAAAGAAGGACGACACACTGCAAGGTCTTTCCCAATTGTTGGGTATTTCAACGACTCCGGCTGTCCAATTGAAGTTGTTGTAGACCAACACAAGGGAGCACCCCGGACACTAATTACCTGTCGCCATGAGACGCACCATTGGACGTGGATGCAGTGACATCGGCCAAATGGATGGAGGATAATTGGTCAACACTTAATTCAACTAATGCTTCACATGATCACATTATTATTTCACATTATCATTATAAAGTATAATATAAAATGTTTCAAATGTGATGTTCAGATTTTTTTTATAAATATAAATTCAAGTAATAAATGAAAGTGCATTGTTATATTTGTTAAATTAGTTGCATGTCTGCAGCTCTTTTGAAAGACAGGTCAAACTCCCTGGCCCATGGTGGAACATGTACTTCAAAATATGTAGTGACTAAAACTCATTCAATGGCCCCTCCAGGGATAGACACAAATAATGAAGAGTCTTATGTGTCCAATACAAGAAAGCATGACATTTTGTACCAGTAATGGGAATATTGCCTCATCTCTTGGTAAAATAATAACCTATATAGGCTATAGATGAGGTAATGGCCTATATAATAACCTATATAGGCTGTAGATGAAACAGTAGGTTGGTCATCAAAGCAAACTGGGGAATTTGTAGGCCTGATGTCAATTATATCCCTAAGTGTCGTATTCATGTAAATCTTTTGAATTTTTACAGAAAACCTTAAAAATCTGCACATCATTCATGTTAAGAGGTTTCTGTTGAACCTTAAGGTGGGTATCACATTAGTGAATAGTGCTGACTTTTTAGTTAAGTGCTTTTTTAAATTTATATATATATATATATATACCGAGATGTTTTGACATCACAGTATCGAGTTGCCTTATGTCATTGGTTCTCAGCTGGCCCCCGGGGCCAATGTTTCATTGGGTCACAACCCATACATTTACCAATAAACAATGTCTTCATGTACCATTGACAGACAATAAAACACTATGCAATTCAAAGATTAGGTAATGCATTTTTTAAAAGATGCAACTGGATGCCTTTGTAACCCACCAGTTTAGAACTATGAACTACCTATGTATCACTAAATATCCTACCCAATACTGCCAGTTTAAAAACATGTAGTCATACAAGTATTAAGGGTCAAGTTTGTGTGCTATTCTAATGCAGATTTTTTTATCAACTCTTTGACCTAAATTAATGAACAGTGCTCTAAAAAAGGACTGCCCAACAAGTAGCACTATATTGTAATTAATTCTCACTTGTCTTAAACAAATTTGCATTTTTGAATTCAAAACATCCTATAAACCCAGAAACATTTTATCAAAATAGCAGTTCACATATTGGACACATGTTTAACAACTAGAGACCATGAATGCCACTGCAGGTCAAGTCTGCTTTTAGTGTTTGGAGGAAAGCTTTTGGAAATGATCAGCAATACATTTCCTTCAAGTGGAGATTTAAAAAATGACTAAACAAAAACATGATCTTAAAAAGATTTATTGACAGTTTATTCTTTCTTGGTAGCCGCCTTTCTCATTGCAGCCAGAACGTTGCTCAGCTCCTCCCTCTTTCTCTTGGCCCGGATATGAGTACCGATCTGTAGACAGCAAAACCAGCATTCAATTAGTGTTTACATTTATTCAATTAGTCATATGGCATTGTCTCTTCTACATACGACTTGCAATATCCACATTTCAACGACAACAACAATGCCCTAAATGTAACATTCAGCCATGGGCTGCACCAGCAACTAATTTTCAATAGGAACAGTACCATTGTGACCCAGTGCAGATTAATTAGAGTAGAAAAATAAGCCATCCACATCAAGTGGCTGTAGTAGTTTTTACACATGGGCCTCTGTCAGATTTATCAGGAGTTTTGTGATGGAGTAGGCCAGATCAGAACACAGACCTGGGGTCCAGCAAAGCTCTAGCGAGATCCAGGTCTGGAAACTTATTCTGGTAAAATACACTTGGATGCCTGCTGTGCTTTACTTTCGCGAAATGCAATGAAATTGAAATAAATTCCAAAATATGTATCGGGGTGAGAGCATTCTTTATCCTCGGCCCATATGTGCCCCTGCCCTCTGTATAAACATCACACTGCAGGGGTCACATTCTGATTCAACAGGGACATTGACATTCCACATTGGCCTTTCCAAGGACTAGCCGGATATTTCACCGACCGTACTCCCGCATGTGGCCTTATGAACAACATAGCGATAGTTTGTCGATGCCCTGCAAAACAGCTTCTGATCCCCTTAGTGTGTCCCATCGTCAGTTTTATCCAGGGTTGTTTCCGAGCACAGTACTTTAAAACATGGACACAACCATGGATAACCACGAGGGAAAAAAGGGGTTTGTCCTCAGTGATCTGCCATTGCACTAGAATGTGACCCCGGAGCATGACGCGTGTTCAGGGGGCAACTGTGGGGCTAGTGTTAATCTTGAATGTGTGCATATCAAAATGTACACCTTGGAGGACCTAGCTGCAGCCTACTGGTTGCTTAAAAAGACCACACCGGCCTGGGAGATCAAACCATTGTAAGCGTCTCTCCTTCACCAACACATCTGTCAGTAATATCAGTAACTGCTGTACTGGAGTGCTTCCGTTTTGGGCTTTTTAGCAAATGTAAAATAAAGCACTTTCATCTTCTGGAATCCATGCACTCGGTATGGCAACACAAGCTGTACTTGACACAATAATGACCATGAACACCACTACAGCTATTGTTTACATTTGTGGTGATGAGCGCTCAAACAGGCAGCAGTGAACCATCACTTTGAGCATGACCGAGAGGACAAATCAGGTGGGCAACACTAAACAAAACCCATTTCATTTAAGTGTCTGCACTGCACACATACCCTCTTCTTGATGAACTTGAGAGCCCTCTTATCCTTGGACACCTTGAGCAACTCCATAGCACGTCTCTCGTAAGGGGCAAAACCACACACCTCACGGATCATATCACGAACAAACTTGCTGTGCTTGGTTAAGCGCTGTAAGAGAACGGTGTTCGGTGTTAGTTGGGCATGACGGTGATGCAAGGCATTCATGAGCGCTTGGATTATTATGGACTGAGAATTCTTTGAAATGTTCATTGTACTGCTAGCAGAAATACTTGTTGCAGTTCCTTAACACAGCAAAACACAATAGGATAGTGAAGTCACTCCAATGTTTAATTCACAAGATACCAAACACAGCTGATAGGGAAAGACACTTACGCCTCGTCTGCGACTGTGCCTGGGAGGCATAACATTCTTGGTGACTGGGTGGCCTTTGGTAAGGCCCACAGCCATGGGGTAGCGGATAGCCATGTCTGAAACACCAGAGGTGGAAGAAGAAACAGGTGTTGAAACAGTAGGACTTTGATGCAACACAATCCAAAAAACCCATTTGTGTAGACGGCAAGTCTTCAGTGACCCATGTCCATTGCCCGGATTCTACAGATATCCCAAGTCAGTCTTTTCTGGCCCATCACAGTTGACATCCATGCAACCCATGAACCTTCATCCTCACAGCCTATGAAAACCATGCGTGGATGCTTTAGAGACCAGAGTGAGCAGAGCTCAGTTCGGAATAAGCTAGCTTGAAATAGCAAATCTTGCATGTTGTACCTCGTAATTTGTTAATTATTAAGACAACCACGGAATTACAGCAAATGCACTGGCACCATTTTTTTATATCTAAAACGGCCATTAGAAAAGGACATTTAGAAAAGGACGTTATAAAGCGAGGGGGGGTTAGCTTGTCGGAAGCTACTGATCGAAATCCTGTAGCTTTGTGGCAATGTTTAAGACTGTACTCTTTGTTGTATTCCATCAATATTCACTACACGTGTGTTAATCCGCTGTAGTCATCCAATAAGTGTACTATGGACTCTGCAACTGGTGAGATTGCTAAGATTTTAGAACGATTTTTTGAAGGCAAGAAAGGCTCCCCTACCTTCTTCAATGGCTGTCAAACAGGAAGGAGCGTTGAAAGGTGGCCGCTTGCTAAAGAGGGCTTCTAGTGGGATTTGTATATTGAATAGCGCCCTCTAACGGTGTGGGGGTTATTCCACTTTGAATGCTTTTCTTTGTTTTATCAATTATATGAATGGCAATTGTGAATTGGTTGTGACAAAAACAAATACGCGAGAATGCCATGACATTTGTCCCAAAATTACATAGCACAACTATTATACGTTTCTGTAAATATTATTTCATCATGCACAATTTGAAAATAACAGGATAGTTTTGTGCACATTTTTACCCCAAGTGGCAGTTTTCATGAATACATCACCGCTGATGTTGATTGGCTTGTGATTTGCCATTGATTCTTTTTCTCTGAATCTGGAAGTGCTTTTCCAGTGCACGTCTATTAACATACATCCATGCACACATGCTGCCAGGTCAGGACAAAGGGCTGGCGTTCTTATGCATGCTTACCTTTCTTATACAACTCACACATATAAATACAATATCTACAGTGATTCAAGATTCAAGATTCAAGTCCTTTATTGTCAAATGTGCAGCATCACTTATAGTCCTACTGTACAATGAAATGTATTGGACGAGGCCCGTTCCAACATGGAAGGAAAATCAAAGAAAACAGTGAAATTAAATTAAATACAATGAAATACAATAAGTACGGAATAACAGTAACAGCAGCAATGGAGAGCAGTGTAAGATGAAGAATGAAAATGAATGATTTGTCGCAGCATTGTAGAAATATAAAGTGCATACTGAAAGCATTTAAGTAATTACATCATACATAAACTGGAGGGTTGTACATGAGCTTGATGGAAGCAGTTAGCAGTAAAATCTGACATGATACAGATGTGCAGGAGTAAAGTGCAAGTGCATATAAGTATTCTACAGTATTATCCAGTATTTTACATGGTCTTACATAGAGTGTTGAGTTACATTATTTAAAGGGAACATTAAATAATGACGGCAGGTAAGTATTTACAGTATTTGCTTACATTCATTAAGTAAATTGTTTCATGAATGGAACACTCAGCCTTTCAAGTGATTTACGATATTTATATTTATTTTGTTCGTTATGTTCGAGATAAACGTTCAAATGTTGCAGTATGTTGTATATTCAGTTACCTTGCATGTTCACAGTAGAGGAGAAGAATACACCTTTCATGAGGTATGTTTGCAAAGAGACAGGAGATGAATGCAGCATGAAAAGGCTTAGAACATACAAGGAGACAGAGCCACTGAGACAGCCTTTAGATCGAAACCACCGTGTGTGCTTGAAGTATGCATGGAATGTATTTGAACTAAACTACGTGTAGTTCCAATGATGAACTGTAGGGGAAGCCACAAGCAATGGGACGATCTTGCAAACAGGAATCTCATTCGAGGAAGCCTCCCCTTTCGGCGCGGTCCTCGTGAGCATAACCGGCCATCTTGACTTTTCGTAGCCGAGACCGGAGCTCGTTTTTAAACTGCGCCTCGGGGACATTAATACATACATAAGACTGCAGTTTCTCATTTAGAAATTGTTTCTATAGTGTGTATTCAGTCTCCGCGCTTTTCCAAAAGCAAATCCAGGGCTCACGTTTGGGAGAGGTCCATATACTTGTTCGAACGAGTGGAGGAGCGAAACTTGGATTGGACAAATACTCGTCATGGCGACTGCTACCCCGAGCCGTGATTCAGGCCGTCCTTCGGCCTCGACTCCTCTCTCCCCAACTCGGATATCTCGCCTGCAGGAGAAGCAAGAATTGCAGCACCTAAACGACCGCCTGGCGGTCTACATAGACCGCGTCCGTTCTCTTGAGCTCGAGAATGACCGTCTGATGGTGAAGGTGTCTGAGAAGGAGGAGGTGACTACTAGAGAGGTGAGCCGGACACGCCGAGAAACCATCTGTTCTGCACTTGCAGCTGGTAGTGTTCGTCCCAACAGCTTAGAGCAGCCCGTCGCCGTTTGATCGCATCAAATGCATCTCACGTTAACACAATGAATACACAATGAATATATACAAACTATGGCCGATTGTCGTAAACGCCGAGGGCTGTTTAAATATGCGCTATTGCCCTTTTAAAACTACTAATTACTGGTAGGGTAATTGGCGTGGTAATGATCAGTCTGACTCAAGGTATATTTAAAAACGGAACACAATGTCCAAGTAAACCACCGTGAGCCCTGGGCCATGTTTATTGGGTGGTCCCAATGTTTGGTTTTATTCTCCACATCCTCTTCGGAGGATTGAGCGGGAGATCGCGCGCCAATAGGCGGACAGTGACGACATTCGGTCACGTCTTCAAACGATGGAAGCCCCGCCCTGCTGGTTATGAAGATGATGTTTATTCAAGGAGTTTAGGGACACCATTAATACAATTTGAAACAAATATATCTGACAGTGCTTTAGACAAAGGCATTGCCCTTAACCTGATTAGTGGGTACTAGGAGTAGTAGACTAAAGTAGACTAGAAACTATGGATATTATTTAGTAGCAAAACGAAACTAAGCAACAAGTCTTATCTTAAATACAAGAATCATACCTCCTGTTGAACCAGACTATTCCAGGAAATTGGCATAAGTTTTGTTGATGATCATTTAGAAGTGGAATGCCGGCAACGTCAAGAGCAGTCAACATTTTATGGGAGTGAAAAGACTACTCTTTTCTCTCCATGTTAAGAGAGAAAATGGACGACCATATGAAATGGCGTTCAATGCTGTCGTACATGTGTAACATAGTTCAAATGTTAAGATGTTCACTTTTTCAACAACCATGCAATCAGTCATGTGTGTGTTTACTTGCAACATCATTCTAACACCATTGATGGCTAAGATGACAATCCCATTTTCTTTTTAATGTAAACATTTGTTATCCGTCCAGGTGAGCGGTTTGAAGGTGTTGTATGAGGCAGAGCTGGCGGATGCTCGCCGTGTTCTGGATGAGACAGCTAAAGAGAGAGCCAGGCTGCAGATCGACCTGGGGAAGGCCCAAGCTGACTTGGAGGAAACCACTCGCAGGTAACGCAGAATGAACACATCAGGGTTTCATTTCACCGTTGATTGTTCAGTTGAATTGTACCCAAGTCATGTATTTTCGTATAGTTGTCAGTATTGTGAATTGGCTGTTGAGAATGAAGACTTAATGAGATAATTGGATTAACCCCCGTGGTGTAACCGAACGCAGCTGACCTGAGGTCCCTACAGATTCAGCACCACAGTTCTGAATGCGTGACATGTGGGACAGTTTAGTGAAACATAACCGTTATATTAGAAGGTATATTAAAGGTTCCTGTGTGCATTTGAAATGCCTCATCTAATACTTAAACGAAAACGAATATCGGTATACCAATATATGTATTTTGTCATTTATCAACTATACATATGTACCAAAGGGAGACATGCATTGTGGTCTGTTTCGAGCCTACCCTGAACTGAAGAATGAAACGTTTGTTTTGTGGCACACCGGCCAGAACAGTTTAACCACCTACACGTTTGAATGTTCCCTTGAAAAACGGATCTTCTGTGCACAGCCACAGAATGGCACCATAAGTCCATCTTATTCTTGGTCTTAAACCCATGGACTGTATCTGTATCAAAAGACAAATTGGATGCAAGATTGATTAACCCCATATAAATGTTTTGTCCTGCGTGTTAAACATTTACAAGTAGACTGACTGTGTGTTCTGTAGCTGACCAATTCCACAGATGGTACCAAAGGTCCACTTGCAACATAATGCAGCCAAAAACTAGTTTCACTTTCTATTTGATAGATGAAGAAGACTCAATGCCTCAAAGTACCATCTAGTGCTAGATAGTTCTGAGACGTTTCTGTAGTCTGCTTTGAAAACAGAGTTACTATTTTGTTTTTACCATTGTGTCAGGTATTTATTAAAGTAAATTCTTTGAATCAAATCCAGAAAAGTTGCAGTGTCTTTTCTGTTTTCGGATTGATTCAAAGAAGAATTGGAAGATCTTGGCTGGGGTTGTTTTTCTTGTCTCGCATTCATTGATGGGATCCACAGCTCCCCCCCCCACTACATTTAACACGAGACGTACACTTACAAACTGGACTAAAGATCGAGGGAGTGACACACCCCATCTCCACACACAAGTGCCGTTGACGTTGATGAGTGACTAAAAGAGTTGCCTAATCATAGACATCCCTAACGTGTGCGTCTGTATATCTGTTTGCATGTTAAATTGGCTGCGATCCACCCCCCCTGCGTCGTGCCAGTCTGAAGAAGAAAGACGGGGACCTGACGGCGGCTGTCTCCAGGGCCTCTGCTCTTGAGAGCAAGCTGAACCAGAGCGAAGCCACCCTGGCTACCGCCTTGAGCCAAACTGCGGCTCTCAGCGCCGAACTCGGAGACGTCAAGTCCATGCTTGCCAAGGTACGAGCAATATCAAGATGCACCGCTTTTGTCAATTGAACACACAGCGAAATCCGGTGATGCGCTGTGCATTGTTTAACGTCAATATGAGTAAAGTTGCTCTGTAAATGTCTGTGTGCAGGCTGAGGATGGACACGCAGTGTCCAAGCGGCAGCTGGAGGCTGAAACCCTGATGCGCGTCGACCTGGAGAACCGCTGCCAGTCCCTGTCCGAGGAGCTGGACTTCAGAAAGAACATGTTTGAGGAGGTGAACGTTTTGCTGCCCGTAACAACGTCTATAAAATAAAACACAAGCCGCCTTGTAACGGCGGCAAAACCGTGTAATTGCAGTGAATCCGTACTGTTGCTTCCCGACACGGCGCTTTCACACTCCGCTGTAGCTCCGGGTTAGAAGGGGCCCTGCGGTCTAAGGTCACACGGTTGGAGGGGTGGGGTTGTGTCCACACACCCCCGTCCTCCCCAGACTTGAGGCTGGCTCCAGGTGGAGGACACAGAATATCATGCTGCACTCGTGTTCGTTCAAAGACCGAATGCGATTATTCTATTATGACGAGCACTGGGTTATCTAATGTATATGCTAATGCACTACGTTTGCAGTTTCTGTCTTGTTTGGAACTTACAAGCCATCTTTTTGGTCGGGTTGAATCTAGTGCATTTCTGTCGATGGAATGTGGTTGTGTGCTTCCATGGCTGGATCATGTCTTGTTTGTTTCATATCTGGCAACCCGGCGTGGGCTGAGAAATGTGAATCATGACACACTGGCCAAAACAACATAACATTCTGACCTACAACAGAACATGGTGGCTGTAGCAACATTGTGTATTTTGCTCGGGTGTAAAATAACGGGAGCCCGTTATCTCATATCCATGTCCGGCGTCCTGCGTGAAAGGGGAAATTATTACCTCCTATCAATTGCGGCAAGGCATCCTCTGGCACTGGCCGGCTAGAGGAAAACTTGAAGAACCGCTGTATAACATTTCCACCATCTTCAGTATTTGTGATGTGATAATAACGTGTCTTTTCTCGTTCCTAAAGGAGGTGCGTGGGTCTCAGCGTAGGCAAGAGCAGAGAATTGTGGAAGTGGATTCTGGAGTCAGACAAGACTATGAGTTTAAACTGGCTCAGGCTTTACAGGTATGTGCTTGTGTGGGATGTGCTATGAATAGAGTGCATAGCGTGTTGTTGTGTATTGAAAACACTTGTTTTTTGTCTATACTTTTCTTTAGACGGCCATCATTGTTAATCTGATCATTAATGTTATGAGTAGTAATGCATTTGGTCAAACGTAAGACCCAAATGTGTGTTTTTTGATTGCCGATTCATAATGTTTTGAATCTCAGACTGTACATTAGTGGCGGGCTTTAGTTCTTATCTAAAAGGGTGTTTGCCTCATGATACAAGCGGCATTGCCATTCTGCTGGTTCTGTTCCTCCACCAGGACCTCAGGAAGCAGCACGATGAGCAGGTTGCCCTGTACAAGGAGGAGCTGGAGCAAACCTTCCAGGCCAAGGTAGGAGTCGCATCTTCATTACGGCTCCCTTCTTGTCGTTAATGTCGTTAACAATGTAAACGTTAAACAGGTTTCCCCTTTTCATCGTTGATGCCAACTCACCGCTCTTGCCATTTTTTTGTTCGCCGCCTAGCTGGGCAATGCCTTGGTTTCCTCTGAGATGAACGACAAGGCAATGAGCACCGCCAGGGAGGAAGTGCACGAGTCTCGTACCAGAATAGAGAGCCTCGGATACCAGCTGAGCTCGTTGCAGAAACAGGTACACCGCGACGTCATCCCCCTCGTGTGCATGATAAATCAGTCTTATCCCGCGCGCATCAGCCGCGCGATGCCGCGGTGGAATGCCGTTGTCGTCGCCCCGGGACGTCCGTTTTTTTGTTTGATGCATACAAGTTTGACAACATTTTTAACGTGTGCACTTAGGCCTCCGCCGCAGAAGAGCGCGCCAGAGAGCTGGAGGAGCTGCTGGCCGCCGAGAAGGACAAGCACCGCCGCTCCGTGGAGGGCAAGGAGATGGAGATGAGCGAGCTGAGGGACCGCATGAACGCCCAGCTGAACGAGTACCAAGAGCTCCTGGATGTCAAGTTGGCTCTGGATATGGAGATCAACGCCTACAGGAAGCTGCTGGAGGGCGAGGAGCATAGGTGGGACAACCGACAATGAATGAATGAGGAGGAGGAGGAGGAGGAGGAGGGGGAGGGAGCGTGAACAACCGGTGTGGTGAGGCTGCACACGAGATGTTCCTACCCTGATTCATGAACGGGTTACATCACGCAGAGATATTTTGTCTTGTATTTGTTTAGACTTCTTCGTCAGTCTTTTAGTATAGTACAAAATGTTGTAGAATAGGTACTTTTCTGGTGCCGGGATATGAACAACCCGAGTGTCTACACCAAGGCACCAGACGACGTCTGAGAGAACGTGATGTAAACTCCAGTGGCGAGCCACAGTAATTGCCCGTCTTTTTGGACTTTCTATTGCTGCAGACGTATTGACTGGTCGCCGTCTCAGATTACCGGTATCTTCTTTTCAAGCACAGTGCAAGTAACCACTGTACTGATTTCCCATAGACTGAAGCTGTCCCCCAGCCCCTCGGCCCGCGTGACCGTTTCCAGGGTCACGGGCTCCTCCACCCGCAGCTCCAAGCGGAAGCGGCTGGAGGCGGAGGGCAGCGCCTTCATGGAGGAGGCGAGCGCCCAGCTCCTGGTGTCGGAGGAGGCCACGGCCAGCGGCGCGGTCACCATCCTGCCCACCGACATGGACGGGAACGCCGTCACCCTGGCTAACGACACTGAGCAGGTACGCCCGCCGCGCTCACTGGTTGCCGTGGGTTATGTTTGCACAAACCTGTTTTGCAATGCGTGTGCATTGCAAGCACACGTAACCATTAACCGTAGATTCTTTACATGTCCCTTTTAGACTGCGGTTAGTTTAATAACGGAGGAGGAAAGGATGAACGTGTAGCCGAGGAATAAGCTCTAAATAGCCCCGCCTTCCACTTGATGTTGAAGAGCGACATCTGCTGCTTTCCTCTTCCGACATAGGATCAGCCTCTGGGGAGCTGGCGACTGAAGCGGCAGGTGGACGGAGGGGAGGAGGTCACCTACAAGTTCTCTCCGAAGTTCATCCTCAAAGCCGGCCAGTCGGTGACGGTAAGAACCAAACGGCGTGGCCACTTTACCGACGCCAGCAGAGGTTCATAAAACACGGGCTGCACACAGCGGTTGCCGCAAACGGGAACATGGCAACAAGGACCATGGCAACAAGGGACATTGTCCGCTGGTCCAAGCTGTGCTAGTGCAGCCTGGTGGTCGTCAGTTGTGTGTTTTTTAAAATTGTTTAGCAGTTTGGGTTTCAAGTAAACGTGGGTTTCACAACAACAACAACAACAACAAAAAAAGTTGAATGAAAAGTTAAATGTTGTATTTTGTCCATTTCTTTGAACGGAGCATGCATAGCCCGTGAAATCTAATTCTTGGTTTTTCACCGACAAATGAATGCTTGTGTGTCTCCCCTGTTCATAGGTCTGGTCTGCGGATGCCGGTGTGGCTCACAGTCCCCCGTCCGACCTGCTGTGGAAGAGCCAGGCTTCCTGGGGAACAGGAAATGACATCGTCACCGTCTTGGTCAACGCTGATGGAGAGGTACTGTCGTCAGGATAAGCCAAAGACCAATGTTTAGGGGAGAAATAGGTGACATCTTATGTTGGTGTCGTTACCGTTTTGAAATGCCATTGAGACTGACCAGTGGTGTTTGAAGATGGCCTCAAAACGGTTGCGTGTAAACCAGTGGGTGAGACCATATCCATATGTTTATACAGTCTATAGTACATTTAGAGGTGACGCTTTTACCTACAAATGATGGACAATTCTTGTTTCATAGTTTCATTTTTTTTTAGGAATCAATTAAGTTGTACATGCTTGCCTCAATCTTTGTTTACGTAAACTACAACTTGTTAATAGTAAACACTGGCTGGTTAATTACTTCTGCGGTGGGTTTCCCCACCCAGCTAGCGCGCTGAACCAGTGCGGCCGCTACGCTGATGCAGCCTACTGGCAACAGGCAGCTGGGATGAGAAAGCGGGTGACGTCCATACAAGTCCAACATTTAACTGCACAAAATGTGACCGGCACGTGGAGAATTTCATCCATGTGTTCGGACAGTGTCTCACACAACTGTGTTCTCTACATAGGAGGTGGCCAAGAGGAGCGTTGCCAAGACCGAGGTAGAGAATGGAGAGGAAGAGGAGGAGGAGGAGGAGGAGGTGGATATGGGAACGGTAAGCGGAAACCTTCTGTCAGCTGATCTATATGTGTTGATCAGAAAATTATTGCAGGATTTAGTATTATTCTTTAGACTAGATGTAATCCACACATCCAATCCTCAAAGTGGTTACAATTATGCAGGTTTGGTCAAAAGGTCTCTGATAAATGGGTTTAATGGCGTATCTTGAAATGTTCTTATCCAGAATCATACTAAAATGACATTGACATGTTTTTCATAATTGATCGTTGATCGATGTCTTCCCTTTCATCCCATTAGGGCAAGAAGACATCATCCAGAGAGTGTGCCATTATGTGAGCTTCCCCCTAACCAATTTGTATTCCTGGTTTTCACCATAGAGCCACTCGCATATTTTTCTATTTGTCTTGTCTAGTTTTTTTTTCGTTTTTTTTTAATGGCTCAGCAAGACATGGACTTTTTGTGTTTTTCTTTTTTTTTTACATTTCTACTGTTGTGCCCAGCCATGGACCTGCTTTTGATAATATACACAACTAGGTATCTTTATGATATTCAGTCATAAAGATGGAGAGAACTCTATGCCAACACTGAAGTTGGCATCTGCCTGTGACTTTTGATCATCTGCGGTTACCTTTGCAGACTCTAAGGTAGTTTCTTCGGATATTGTTTATTTTGAAGGTTGGTGGTTTAAGGGGATCATGTTTAGCTCTCTTGCCGACACATTTTGCAATTGAACTCCTGATATTAATGATTGCCTGTGATTCTTTTCTGCTTACTGGTAGCCAATTGGTAGGATTTCCCACCAAAACTCTGATAATGATTTAAGATTGACAATAATGTTTCAGCGGGCTATTAGAAATGATGATAATTTAATGGTATAGTTTCACATAAGTTCTAAATGTCACTCATTATAAACCTACCTTCAATGATGCAGCCTGCAAACATGCTCCCAGTGAATGGGCGGGCAGTACTGCGGATGCATTCAGCCAATCATCGTGCTTCATCCCAACTAATTTCACTTGGATAACTCTTTTATATTTTTGAGTGCAGTTGGTCATTTCACGCAAAAACCTATGATGGGTTTTTGGTCAGGAGCCAGGAGATGATGATTAATATGCAGCTATTATGGTTTTGTTTTTTTGTATTACTTTTTTTGTTATTCCTTGAAAATTGCGATGGTGCTGAAAACTTGAAGCATAATGTCAAGAAATGGTCGTACACAATGTGGGAGTTAATGTAGTATTTTCAATATTTTAATATGACAGTTAAAAATGTTTGACCCAGAAATGTATATAATTGGAGTACATCATACTGAGAAAACAATGCCAGAGCGCCAAAGAGTATTAATACAATAACTGGATCATTGTAATGCAATTGAATCTCTTAATGTGTTGCTCACATAGGTGGCTATTGGTGGCTAAGTTCAATATTCTAGAGGTACATTACTGACCAGACACTTCTATTCAACAGTAAACCATTCTACACTCCTATAATTCTGAATGATGGTAAAATTGTGTAATGACTTTAAGCAACAATCTAGCTTCAATTTTAACTTAATCAAATGTGTTTGATAGTCCTTAGGTTATTATTGATTGCGTCCACCTTTCACATTCTGTGAAAATCCTAGTCTTATCAACTCGTTTCTTTTTTCAGTCTAGTTGATAGTTTTCAGTAGTCTGGGGCAAGGAGAGTCAATGTTGTACCTTCTTTGGTAAAGGAACATCATAGTGAAGTTATTCCCACTAGAGATTATGTTGAAATTGGCAACAGTAATATGCCAGAGCTGAATTGGCATAGTGCTAAACCTTTCAAAGGTTGATAAATCATGTCAAATGTTTGGGTTAGCCTCCCAAGTCCCAGCAACGCCACCAGTAGCAGAAGTGTGGGTGGCTTTGATTATAAATGTATACTGCAGTTGGATGACTATTTCTTGGCATAACTTTGTGTTCAGTAATGTGATCCAATGCATACACTGCTTTTCAGATTATATTGTATTACCCTGGGAATTGGTTATTATATTGTGTGTATTTCAATGCATTGCTTGTCATAAACCTATTTAGGCATTTTTCTGATGTAATCCATTTGTTTCAAAATTTGTTTTAAACATTTGTATGGGTCTAGGGGTGTTTAGGGTAATTTGGATGTTCTGGAAAAGTGTTTTTCCGGTGTGGCCCAGATAATTGGCATTCCGCATTCAACAACGAGTAAGAATGCAGTTCTGCCACAGGTCGTTTACCACTCAGAACCAGACAAACTAATTGAATTGACAAATCTTAGTTGGAATTTACTATTCCAGTATGCTGACAATTGGTCAATAAAACCAATATACCATTCACACTGTAGACAAATGATCACAGGACCCTGGTGTCTGAAATAATAGGTCTGGTCATGCTCTGTGCTTCACACTTTAAGTATGCACTTTGTTACTCCTGTATAGACTTGCACAGGATTTGTCACCAGGTGTCCCTAGCTAAAACTAGTCTACACCCAATGTGATTTATGTCCAAATTTGGGTATCACTGCTTTGACAAGACACTGAACCATAACACCCAAATCCCAATCACCATTGAAGTGTGTGTGGGGGGAGGGGGGTGCATGCCAAACGTCTGTTCATTCACCTTGATATAACTTTTTTGTATACATAAATGTTTTTAAAATATGTTCTCATTTTGTTATTTATCTGAGGTATGGGCCTTCTGCAAAACTCAAATCCTCAACGTATTTATGAATGAACCATCCTAGAGTGCATGTGGCTCGCCTCGCCCTGCCTGCCAATACAGCACTAGAATTTCCACTTCCCATCCCAGCAACAGAAAAATAACATGTCATTCAAACTTGCTGTAAAACTTTATTGGCATCAGAAAAATAATTATACTTGTTTTATGACAAACGAGGCTTTATTGGCATCAGAAAAGTAATTATACTTCTTTTATGACAAATCCAAAACATTAGGTTATTTTTAGGCAAGCCAAAACAGGAAAAGCTTCCTGCGCTAGCTATTGACTCAAACATAGAGCGATGTGATAACTATAATCACAGGTTTCAGTGGAGTAGTGAACCGATCCGCTGGTTTGGGTCCTCAGGCCACATGTGTATTTCAAGTAAACCAGGAATGTGTGCAGCGCTGTCCGTACTCTACTCCTCTGCCACAGCTGTATACTGTCTGGAATGTCTATACAGGCCGTAGTGCTGCACCATGAACAACACGTCAAACAACACTGACAGCAGGCCCAGGCCAAACTTCGTAGGGTCGCCAAATATCAAGCCCCACTCATCTAAAAACAGAACAAAAAGCAGTTGGTAGTAA
The DNA here is from genome assembly GCA_900302335.1 of Phycis phycis. Taxonomy (NCBI): domain Eukaryota; kingdom Metazoa; phylum Chordata; class Actinopteri; order Gadiformes; family Phycidae; genus Phycis; species Phycis phycis. The sequence continues at coordinate 17,100 of OMKQ01094482.1, forward strand.
ATGCTATACAACAAAATTATACTAAATCACAACTGAGCGGTTAATCAATGACAGGTTGGAGAGAGAAATGACAAGCCAACAACCTAGCGTTACTGTTGCCTTAAACAGGACTATAATAGTTACCATTATTATAAGATTGCAACAGCATTTGTAGGATGCTGAACGTCCCCCCAGTGAAGTCCAGCATCACGTTCCCAATGCTCCACCCTACTGTGCTCTTCCGTCTGTAGTTCATAAAAGCCTACAAACAAAAAAGGATGAACACTGAAAACAACAAACACAACATGTATTTGTTGATGCGTGTCTGCATGTGTTACCTACCTGTGGTATATATTTTATCAAGGTGATTCCAAGTTTAATGTAAGAGAAATAGTAGAGGTAATCCAGCCAGGTGATGACTTTTGCTACCGCCACAAACAGGCTGACGAGGGCGAATGTCCAGCTGATAAGCAACAGGACCCATGAGACGCGGGACACAGTTTGATCACCCCTCTTGAGAGAAAGCAAATGGAGGTTAGATACACATATTACCATGAATAATAACAAGCCCATCATGTGTAACACATCGCACTCTTTATTCAGAATTATGCAGACCGTATTCTTGAAACAAAGCGAGCAACAATTTTGTTTTTATTCATTTAACCTACATTACTGATGCAGTCATGCAATCATGCACATCATGTCAATCCACGATAAAAGCCATCCAATGTTTACATTTGAAATAGGAATTCAGATTGATGCCTTCAGAAATTTGTGTTTTGGCTTCCACCATTTCCGTCACCTGACGCACATTTTATGCTTATGTAAGTGTGTAATGTGGGAGAAACATGCATACCTCATATACTGCAGCTTGACAAACGTAGACCAAGCAAAGCAGGACAGCGTGAAGACTAAAAAACACGTCATTTGCATCTACAGGGTTAACTCCATTGGGGTGTACTTTAATAAACTCCTCCTAGAAACAGACATGTGAAAACACACACACACGCACACGCATGAAGAGACATGGACTTAATACACTTTTTGCAAACAATGTAACTTCATTATTGATGATACATAAGTGACCCTCATGTAAGACAAAAAGGTAACGACATTGAGGGCACTTTCAAACCTATAGTTCGGTCAAATGTGATTGCCTGACTGACTTTATTGACAGTTTACAAATCAATGTCTGAATTTGTTCAATAACAATCATTGAATGGATGTTTGACTGATCAAAAACACACACACACTCAGACATTATCCACCTGACGAAGGGTGTACAGAAAGTAAGAAGTAAGGAGACTGTTAGACTGAAGGTTATGAGTTTCATCATCCCCTGAATTCATATTTCAGCTCATCTGTATCTTGTAACGGTTCCTTGTAATTGGGAACATGACCAACTTTCTTTTCAAGCAGGACTTGGGTTTATGTCTCTGGTCAGCGCCATCCCAAACAAACTGGACTAAAAGAGTGGAACACGCCATGGTCCAAATGGACCAAATACTGTAGGTCAGGAGTGAGTGCCCTGAAAGCTGGATGTAGTTAAAAAAATGAGTTACCTTGACGTAAGGCACCCAAAACAATCCAATATTAAAAATGCTGTAGCAGATGAAGCCAGTCAAGTTCAGAGACAGGAAGTCAAAATTTAGACCTACAACACTGAAAAGGGAAGCATATGCATGCATCAGCGCATTAAAAGCACACAAAAGTAAAGTCAGTACTGCATAAATGAGATTCCTTGTGCTGGGTTCAGTTCAGTACTCAAAACACAGACAACAGCATTAGTCTGCAATCCTCAACAATCATTACAGAAAATAAAATACTTATTTTATGAGGTACGCTTATTATCAAAGTCAATGTCAAGTCTTTGACTTTATTCGATACAGAATAATAAAATATAACCAAGAAATACAACATAACTATTTTGGGTGTAAATGAACATGCACATTGCCCAAGCAAAATGAAAAACTGTCAAGACAGTAAAGTTACCTTTTCCTTCTCCAGTTTTCCCAGACTTGTGGGTAGAAGGAGACTGACCAGGCCACAAAGTACACCCATCCTATCACCTGATTCACAATAGACAGAGCGTAGCTGGAGACCACTGCAAAGCGGATCCTGGTGTAAAAGCTGGATAAACAAGGGAAAATACGATCAGAGCCAGAGACAAAATGATGGACAGAAAGGTATGCTTGCTATTGCTGACTTTTCTGATCGTGTCTTACTTTTGCATTTGACAAACATATAGCATCTAGTGCCCTGCATTCTGCAGAATAGAACCTACCTTGTGAGTTCTGAGCTGTTACTCAGAAGATAAACGGTCACCTGACCAATAGCCTGGGCCTTCACCTCAAACCTCACAGAGGTCTCTCCTCGTTCTAACAAAACCTATGGAGTACCAATGATTAGACAACAAAGTATAATATCTTCCAACACTGAATGACATACAAAAATGTGATGTTTCTTTGTTGGAAATAAACTGTCACCTCACTTTCCCATTGAGTCAGTTTTCATTGGTTATGACGTTGCAGGCATGAAATCAGTCACTGTTACCTGCTGAGGCAATGTAATGATTGTTGAGTAGTTCTGCTTGGAGCTGTAGGTCACATTAAATTGGATTTCGGCAGACTGGTTGACCGGAGCGCTGGGAAGACAGAACTTGTATATTAAGAGCAAGAACAATACTTCAGTAATCCCTTTAGGGATCATTAGGTCAACAGGAATATTTTATTCGGAAAAAAGTATCAACAAAAAAAAAATCAAGTAAGGAAGTCAATTAATGACTGTAATTACCTGGCTGAGATTGTGACGTTTGTTGCAGACATCTGCTCGAGGTGAACAGCATCAGGAGCAGTCAGTGACACGGTGGAGCCTTGAAGACGGGGGGAGGAAATGGCATACAATTATCTCCCAGTACTAATCAAACTGCCTGGATGCTCATTTATTTATGTATTTATTTACCCAATACAGTAATACTAATAGTATACTAGCAATGGTTCACCTAGCAATTGAAAGGCTTGAAACTTGTTCTGGTGACTTTCTTACTGTATTAGCAGCAATGAAATGTTTCACCTTCTTATGACAAATTTACTCTCTGTAAGTCACTTTGGATAAAAGCGTCTGCTAAATGTAAATGTAAGACAGCCAGTCTAGTTTCAGACAGACTATTGTTTGTTCATTTACCAAATACAGGAGTTGCCAGTCAAGTGTCATGAAGACTAAGCCATTATTTTAAGTCCAAGAAATCACCACAAAAAACGATTTCAATGAAGCTCACCTCATGACACTTGTTTGCTGAATGCTGACTAAATGGATTGGTGGCAGTACCACAGGTCACTTGCCTGATGAATCGTGTATGAAAGAAGAAAACAGCCCCAGCGCCAGCAGCAAAAGTGTCGGCCTCCTTGTAGTCATGTTTTCACACCAGTCAGCACTCTGACTCAGCTCATGTGACCAGATGAGCACGCTCTTTTACAGAGTGGGCAAGGCCATGCACAGCCTAGTAAGGAAACAAACCAATTAAAAGCATTTAGATATTGTGATGAAAGGATTGGTTAAATCAGCCGCCCCCAAGTAGCGGCCTGTGGGACAAATCCGGCGCGCGAGAGCAAAGCGTCATAAAGTGAAATGTCTGCCATTACAACCAACTACCACTTGTACTACTAATCATAACAACAATACTACTTCTATTAAGCAGCAGCAACAATAACATATGCACATAAAACAATGTTTACTGGTCCAATGAAAAAAAACAACAAGACAATCTGGCCCTCGACTTGGCAACCTTGACATAATTTGGCCCTCAGTGAGAACTAACTGGGGAACCCTGGGTTAAATCATCATGAATACATTTGTTTTGAACAATATTACAAGGACAATGACTCAACGAACACAAATAAAGATCGAAATGTATTTAGGTACTTCAATAGAACCATTGGAAGCCGCGGCCGTTGTTTTGACGCAATTACTCAACTCCAAAGTTGGTTAGTTACGTGTAACACTTTAGTCTCGCTCACTTGGTAGGCTACGATAAACAGCAGTAGGCCTACATTCACATCACTCCAATATAACACGAAGAAAGTGGGCTACATCAAGCAAAGTTTCGGGTGTTGCAAATGTAAGGTAACTACATTTGACGAAATATTAGACGTAAAGGTTTTTAGAAGCATAGTGGTAAATCATGTTCATAGTATCCCACTGCTGGCAGGCGGTGCCAGACTGTTTAGAAGGGAGTTTGTGAGACGCTGGAGAAAACAGGGACAGTTCCAGCTGTTGGTCACCTCATCAACTCAGTACATTCTCACGCCAAACAGGAAGCCACGAAGACCCCTACGTTACATCCACAGAGTTATTATTCACCCTTTGGCCAGACTGCTTTAGTGAACACTTACATTCATTTGCTCCGTGTAGTTTCAGTTTTTTTAAGTTTTCCAATTTAACGAACGGGTTCCCCCAGTCAAGCTGTAAACCATCGGACTTTCGCTCGCTGCCCGGTTGGTAGCTCCAGTCCGCGCCGTACTGCACATGCGCAAACGCTATGACTGTACGGCACCTCTACACGAACAAAACAAACACGAGAAACCAATGTTAACTCTCCCCACAGTAGGTGGCGATGATGCACCACTAGTTGGAAGTGAAGAAGAAGAAGAAGAAGAGGAATTTAGGATGAAGGTTAAAGATGTATGGCAAACTATATGGTCAGGATACAAATCTCAGAATTGAAATACTTATGGTGTGTGTGATGAGAGGATCACTGGAAGAAACATTGAACAAAGTGCAAGAAAATAAACCTCATGAGAGCAGTGGCATGTTCTGATTTGGGGGCAGAAGGACAAACACTGTTGACAATGGGTGTATATTTATGGTGCTGAAGCTAACACTGGGGAAATTCCAACACTGAGAAGGTAGAAGATGTGAATTATTGCAGACAGGAAGGAATGTAGGAACAGTGGTGTGTTGTAGTTCCAAACACAAGCAGTTTCACAGTGATGAGAGGGCCAGTGCAGTGGCTAAGAGTGCCGGGGAAACAGGACATGTAATGCAGGATGCATGGACATGAACAAAGAATCGCCACAGCAAAGGAAATTGACAATGGGCAGCAGTGGGACCAGAGTATTAAGGGGAGACATTACTATTGACTACAGAAATCACTTAGAGAGGAAGTGAGGAGATAGGAGCAGGCTAACAAAATCAGATTAAATGCATCACTTCATTTAATTGGTACCAGATAGGAAACAATAGAACATTACTGCAGTGTAGCAAATATGATATAGAGAGGGAAAGGCTGTTGGAGATGGATGTGGGGTTGCATGCATTAATAGGGGGGCAGAAGGATTTGGGTGTGATGTGGGCCTTTTCACTTATATCCGAGTAATAAGAATAGTACTACCACAATAATACATAGGCACATGAATAATAGTGATTACACGTTCATTTCAAATAATTCTGAATAAGTAGGACGTGACTTCAGACCCCAGTGCAGTAGGCGGCGATGTACCTCTAAGCTGCCTGCGATCTCCCAATACCAGAAGAAGAACACGCTGCTGCTGAACTGCTGCCCTTGTGCATCCCGGTAATGTGTACGGCTAGCACGGTTGCCATTCGGACATCAAAAGGGGATTAAAATTGGGCAACAGTCAAGTTTTTATAACGTATGCAGACATGTCCATGTTGAAGGCTTGGCTGAAGCCTACCGCTATTTCACGGTAAATGGTGTAATGAGTGTTATGAATTGATTATAGCTTGTGTTGAGTGGTTGACTGGAGCCAGTGTGGTAGCCTGCATGATGATGACTTTGTGTCATCCTGGGTAATTTCTTACACGTTCACTCCTAACATAATGTGTATACATGTGCAACTAACGATTTATTGATATCTCAAACCGGATGGATGTTATTGTTGCAAGTAATTATTAATAAGGTTCTCGGTATAGTTTTTTGTTAAGAGTTTTTTTCCCTGCCTCGATTCAAGAAGAATGGAGGTTGACATTTGGGAATAAACACTCAAACCCAGTAGGTTAAGTAGGCCTACTAGTCATTAGAATTAGGCCCTATGAGTTACACAATCGATGCATTTGTAGTACATACATCCCACTGTATAAACCTACCTACTATACCCTAAATACCACCCACGGCCAGCTTTTACTGAGTTATGAGAACATGGTTGATGTGCTCGATGTGTGACAATAGATCTTATTCACAGAGCTGTCGTTCATAACACCAATTATGGGTCTGCTATTTTTGTGTACCAGGGTCCATGGTCAGTTGCTGTTATCGCTAGTCTTGAGTCTACTACTCGTTCCCTGGTACATGTATATATATATTTTTTTTTAAAGCAGACTCATAATTAGTGTTATAAGTGACACCTAACCTACGAGGATGCCTCTTAAAAAGGTCATTTTGTATTTTTAGACCACTATCTAATCAGCGCATCTCTTCCTTGATTAGTTTGGGGAATTCAACTTGTCAGCCTGTCAATCACATGTCAATTTTTGTGCGGCATCTTCAAAATCTTGCTATTTTCTGCTCTTTTTACAACTCTCAAATCTTACATAAAACAGCTTTAAGGATGTCTTTTTTGTAATTAATCCTTTCTGGGTTGGTAAAACATTTTTTGTAATTTTTTTGTTTGTCTTGACTTTAGCAAAGACTCTTGGCTGATATTTTTCTCTCCATGTATATCATTCTTTGGCAGATGTTTTCGTCACACCGCTGGACAGATTGGCTCACTCTTGGCACTGCCTCACCCTGGCTCTCATCCTGTGCCGTGGTCGAACCTTTCAGTTGCACTGTTTCATGTGCACACACCTCAGCACAACTCCAATAGGACCTCGGTTGTGCGCTGTGGGAGGCAAAAATATGACAGACTTTATCCTGTTCTGTTGGTCCGACCCGATGGATCCACTATTAATATCAGATACAAAGAGCCAAGGAAAATTGTAATGGTTAGTAGGTGCTTTTCTTGCTTTCTACTTCATTAAGTTTTTCACTCTTTTTCCCATTGCATGAAAGGCAGAAACTGTAGCCATGCATGTTTTGACATAGCTCTGTAGTGTGTACATATAACTAATATGTACATATTTGTGTTCAAAGATGCCACTGGATCTTTCCACTCTGTCAGATGAGCAACGGAAAGCACGTCTGAAGAAGAAGGATGCAACAAAGACAAAGAAACAGACGACAATTAACTACGAAGATGATTTCCGTGTTGATAAATATAGCCAGTTTTGGAAGAAAAAATAAATGTCACTATGAATTTCTTCTCGGTTGGATACTATGTTCTGTATGCGAAATTCTTCTATTCTATCTGTCAAGCAAATAAAGTGAGTGAATGGGCAGGGTTATGTGTATTCCTATCCATAAGTTACATCTTCAGTAATACAAAAGCCAACATTTATCCTAAACTTTTCCGACTCATCACAACCTGTCTTGTTTTGTAACTATTTAGTTAATATGTTAATAATACTCCTATATCTTCCTACATCAAATAACTAATTAGCATATACATTATATACACTAATCACTAAGAGAAAACAGCCTAAAACTGTCACTTAAATAGTAAATTGGTTCAATTCATCATGCAACGTGAAACAACAGAAAGACATGGCTCAGCAGTAATTGATGGCTGTGATGAAACTATATCAGGCCCTATATACATGGGTTACAAGTAAATGTTTACATTTTGTATTTCTTTACATGAATGAATTGATTAGTGATTGACAGCTAAATATATGAAATTCACATATTTTGTATTTCTTTACGTGAAATTTATTTCTTGAATGGATTTACAGTTTTACATTGATTAGTGATTGACAGCTAAATATACGAAATTCACGTTACACAGATGTGTTCAGAAGTTCTTCAAAGGACTTCTCAGTGAGGTAGACATACATAAATAAGCTGTTCCTGTATTGAGCAACCACTGAAACCGGTAATGTATCCTGTATTGATTGTATGTGTACTGTACCACTTATAGGCCTACTAGGGTTTCATTATTGCTGCTTCCTGCTTCTCAATATTGCTTCTCTCAAACTCTCAACACTGTTGTATTAGCCTATTCAAAGTCTAATTTCCAAAGTCCTTCGAAAGGATAAATTGTGTTTGTTTGGTGTTTGTTTGGTTAGCATGTCTTGTAGTAACTGACTGGACATGATGCATGAAAACCAAATGAATGATTCAGGTGTACAAGCATCAGAAGTGTGTTGTATTGTGTTTATGATGGGGTAGACTCACTAAGTATTAGTTAAAGACTTGACAGGATGGGTTGTGTGGAGCATGATTTCTGTAGACCTTTATTAAAGCGTATCTGCTGAGTCTACATAATGTTTAACTTATTCATAAGAATATTTAGTTTCCTCTTGTAATAACTAACTGGGAAGATTTACTGTCTAAAACTGCTTAATGATTTACAGCTCAGAAGGTGATAATGTGTGTAGGCCTACAGACAGGCTCCCAAGCAGCACCAAACACCAGCATTCTTCAGAGGTGTTCTCAGGGACCCGTTTGGGAATTATTGGGAGTAGTTTCTTGAACGACTGAACTCCACATGTCTGCTGGATATACAGGTTTGTGGTCTTCCTTTATCGAGTGTAACTCTCCCTCTGGTGTTCACACATACTGTATTTAATGCATACAGAGCCGCGTTCAGCTTTTTTTTCCAGATTTGTTGTAAACTGCATTAGAATAATCACAAATATATATTCAACCGAAGTAGACCTAACTAGCCAACATAATTATTAGGAGAGCACTCACAGCTGTTAAACGAATAAATAACAAGTTCTCATTCAAATTAAATATTATTAAATACACAGTTAAATACACAGTAGGCCTACATATATTTATAAAGGCCTACTGTGTATTTAATTTGAATGAGAACTTGTATATATGTGTGTGTATATATATAAAAGTTCTCATTCAAATTAAATACACAGTATTCATATTTAAATAAACAAAACCCTCCATAGTCCTATGTGACAATTCCAAGCAAATTACAAGGTGAAATTACATAGGAGGAATGTGATTTCACGTCCCTCCTATGTTACGTTCTTATATAATTACCTTTTTTCCACTAAGAAACGGGACTATTGTGGAAGTGAAACGCGCCATTCATGTCTTCTTCCATCGAGGTTTATGTGTCCAGTCCAGGGAATTAAACCCCCCAGTCGAGCTAGCTAAACGAAACGTAAACCTAACCGTAACCTAGCCGGTCCAAACTTTGTTTCACCAAGAGAAACGCTGTGGCAGTTTCAAACACAACATTGTCATCCCCCATACCGACAAATAGCTAATGTCACGATTCGTGACGAAACAACAACCACAACACCAGCGTCGCTCCTTCACTCCACCACTTGTTGTCAGATGTTACAGGTCGTGATTGAGCCCGTGTTTTGAAACCGTATCACTTCACGCGTTATCTGCTCCGACGCTATGTGTGTCAGTGGGGTCCTACCGTAGCCTACTTACCGGTAAGTTCAGGGTTGTTAAGCATCGTCTGATGATTAGCAGCCTTATTTCTCCCCTCCAGATGTCGGCTCCATGGCTCCGGGTGCAGCGTCCCCCCCCGTCAGTCTGGATGCTGTGGACATCGCGGTGGTGGTCGTCTACTTCGTGGTGGTCTTGGTGGTGGGGCTTTGGGTACGGTCTGCTTCGACCTGCTATGCATCAGTTGTCATTATATTTAACAGCGTTCAGCGTTGAAAATGTAGGTTTATTTGTAGTTTTGTTACTTTGTTGGTGTTGCTTTGTCACTCACAGCATAATTACTCCAATTCATGTTAAGTATTTACTTTACGTATCCGTTACTTTTCAATTACCTTTATTGTGCAACTGTAATTAACTCGGACAGCTGTTTTATAATGTTTTATAGGCTGTCATGCAAGGCATTTATCTTCTTAATCCTGCAGTATACTAACTCAGTGCACCTTGTTCGTGAAGTGAAACTCCTTCCACCTAGCGCTGATCGTTCCTGTTGTATATTTCTACGGATGGCGGATGGAGGCCTGATTGATCTGCAGAGCAGAACGTGAATTCTAGAGTCAGGATGGTCTCAAAACTCAACCCTAAGACTTCAACTTGAAACGTACCTCTCCTCGTCTCCCCAGTCATCATGCCGTTCCAACCGTAGCAGTGTGCGAGGCTACTTCTTGGCTGGCCGCTCAATGACCTGGTGGCCTGTGAGTGTTTGTTTTTCAGTTTACATTTTCATTTCATTGTTTTGTTTTTCTATGAAATGTTAAATTGAGAAATGGAAGGCACGTGATGAAAACACCTAATACTTAATCCCAATCTAATCACATATCTAATTTGTGTACATGCATCGATTATTGTTACAGAATAATAATGGTTTCATAATATAATGTTGTTCTTGTTTTTTCTGATAACAACAGATTGGAGCCTCTCTCATGTCCAGTAACGTCGGCAGCGGTCTGTTCATTGGCCTGGCGGGCACGGGGGCGGCGGGAGGAATCGCTGTGGGCGGCTTTGAATGGAACGTAAGAAATACACGCACGTGGGCCTTCCATCGAGTCAAACTACCTCAAACGTGAGCACGTCCGGTGTGGGTATGTGGCCAAATGGACCCGCGTGCGCTCAGCTGACCGCGAGTTGGCCCCGCGGGTCTCACTTTGTCATGACGTCATCCACGCCACCAACGCGTATGCATATGTTTATGAAGACTTGACGTTCACGGCATCACATTGTAGAAGTCACATCACATTCTGCAAAGTGGACTTTGTAATACTCTGGCCATTTTAAAAGGACTTAAGATAAGATAACACTATGTTAATCCTGCGAAGGGAGTTTCGGGTAGAAGGACATTTGAAATATGGTTTCTAGGCAACATAGGAAACGGTAGCTTGATCATTCTTGATTGAATAAGAATGTAAGATACCGTGGCTTCGTAAATAGCTTACTATGTAGTGAACAAGTGCGGCTATTTATCATTTAGCTAACGCTGTATTTGACGAAGCAGATCATTTACAGTGGCAGATCGGGAAACGTACCATGATGACACCGGAGTGCTACATTTGGCTGTGGTGTGCTGATGGGGGTGTGCTCAGAGCTGGCTTGGCTGTGTATCATGAATTACTGAGCTGGAAGTAAATTATCACTTGTGTGTGTGTGTGTGTGTGTGTGTGTGTGTGTGTGTGTGTGTTTTCGTGTGTGTGTGAGTGTGTGTGTGTGTGTGTGTGTGTGTGTGTGACTGTTTTCGTGTGTGTTTCCACAGGCAACCTGGGTTCTGCTGGCTCTGGGATGGATCTTCGTGCCGGTGTACATCTCGGCAGGGGTGGTGACCATGCCCGAGTACCTGGCCAAACGTTTCGGGGGACAGAGGATCCGCCTCTGCATGTCTGTCCTGTCTCTCGTGCTCTACGTTTTAACAAAGATATCTGTAAGTCACGTGGTCACACGCACACGACGACCCACAATTCTCTATCTATTTATTGTAACCACTCTAATAACAATAATAGTATTCGTAATAATTGATCGTTGTAGCCCGTAGAATAGGTCTTTTTGGTGTGGCACCAGCACTTCATCACCAAAGAGGGCAAGACCAGCTCTGTGGCCAAACCAGCTCTGACGCAAAATCAGTTAATTATGTGTACAGGCTGGAGCCGTGGCTTTGTGTCACCTAGAACAGTGGTTCTCAACCAGTGGGTTGCGACCCAAAAGTGGGTCACAACCCGTTGTCAGTGGGTCGCGGCCTTTGTCCGGGCAAAAAAAAAATGCTACGAAGAAAATCCTGCGCTTTTATTTTGAAGAGGATTTTTTAATGCAGCGGAGTGCCATCTATTTTTTATTGCCTGAATAAGTGACTGAATAGTTTAATAGTACAGTTACTGAAGTGTTATGTTATGTTAAATACATTTGAGAAGTTGAGAACCACTGATCTTGAACGTTGAAACAATGCCACACTTTGTTGGTTAGTTGGTTAACCTGTTGAATATTCAATGCACGTGTTTCCTTGACGAAACCCAATAGAAATCAAAGGGGTGTGTTTTGATGTTATCTTTGTTAATGTGTGCCTCTGTGTGTGTCTGTGTAGACCGATATCTTCTCGGGTGCGCTGTTCATCCAAGTGGCTTTAGGCTGGGATCTCTACCTGTCTACTGGTATTCTGCTGGTGATCACTGCTGCTTATACGGTGGCAGGTACACACACACACACACACACACACACACACACACACACACACATATTATGCTGCTTAAAGGTTCATTCATAGACACATAGATATGAATAAACATATTGTACAGTGGACATTTGTTTATTTGTGTAGCAGCCCGTTTTGATGGTTGAGCGGCTCTCATGATTCATTCATTTGGGGTTTTGAACAACTACATTGCTCAATACAGTCACTGTCATATTGATGTTTCATTTAATTTCATGAGGGAGACGTAGGTTCAAGGTTCACCAAATACATCCATGTTTAGGAAAATGATGTGTGCTATTGGTGCAAAACAAAATCAGGTGTTAAAGACCATCATTCAAAAGGGGGCATTTAGCAGACGCTTTTGTCCAAATTTGTGGGGTTCGACATGTGGACAGTTGGAGGAGGAGGGGGATCAAGGGGATCAAACCGCCGACCCTGCGGTCAGTGGACGACCCGCTCTGTCCACCCGCTCTACCCACTGAGCTACTGCCGCCCATTCAAGCCACTTAAAGACAGGAAGGGACATCTTTACTGTATTTCTTTCCACATTATTAAGGGTTATTGAGGTATGTATTAAGCACCAAGAGTGCATGCAAAATCTATTCTTGCTTGTGGAAAAAAGGATGAAGTCAGAAATGTGGGTTGTTTTGCGTGCACAACTTCTACGGCCAAACAAAATCGATGCATAAAGATGAGCTGACATTGACTGAGATTTCAACTCAATTGATTCATTGCAAAGGGTTTGCACATTTACTGTGTACATGCTTTAATTCTTATTATCCATAACTTATGTGGTCAGCAGAAAACCTCCACTTCCATTCACTTCAGCAATAAGTAATAAGCAATGCTTTGCAATCACTCATTGCAGCTCCAGCCATCTGAAATTAAGCAAATTTACATACAATGAATTTCCAAGTTAAGATTGCATTGTTAAGATTGAGCCTCTCCCAATTAGTAAGCTGTTAGTATGATTTTTGGGGCTGAGTTTGGGGCTGACCAGCATTTGGTATTTGTAGAATATATCAGTTACAGGTTACATCTCATTGACTACATTATTGAAATCGCTATTGATCAGCGCTGACTACGGACATGTCCAGGTTATATCTACGAGCCAGTTGAAATTATATACTGTACTTTGCAACTTTAAGATTTGAGCGGATGATATCTAGAATGACTTATGTTCCATATACACTGTGCAATATTGATATGAATGTATGGAGAGACCTGCCTAAAGCTGTGCATCCCTGTGTGCTTGGACAGGCGGCCTGACAGCTGTGATGTACACTGATGCTCTGCAGACAGTCATCATGGTTGGTGGGGCCTTTGCACTGATGTTCATAGGTTGGTCATTCATTTGGGGGAGAGCACACATTACATTACACATTACACATTAACAAATGTCGATTTGTTCCTGATGTTTTCTTTATTTATTTAGTAGAGTGTGATTGGTCAATAACGTTCCAACCGTGTGCATTATTTCACGTGATTGGATTGAGTAGTTCAAATCTTACGTCAAATAAAGATTATCTACCAGATGTTTTTTACACAACGCAAAAAAACAATAGGCTCAAAGCACCGTGGGAAGAATGTTTTCATTTCAGCTGTCCCTAAACAAACAACAATAATAATAATAATAATAATAATAATAATAGTTAGTATTGACAAAAGTAGCTCATATGTAATTATTACTGGTAATGGAACAGCCCATCGTGACTGAATTTCTTACGTAAACTAGTCTAATCTATCTAGGTACATTCGCTTTTTTTTTTGTTATAGTCAATACAATGACTCTCTTTGTGCATCAGCGTTCGCAGAGGTCGGCTGGTACGAGGGCCTCTTGAGCCGCTACCCCTCTGCGGTCCCCAACGTGACCGTGGCGAACACCACGTGCCACTGGCCGCGCAGCGACGCCTTCCACCTGTTCAGAGACCCCGTCTCGGGGGACTTACCCTGGCCCGGGTTGCTGTTCGGACTCACTGTGCTGTCTACGTGGGTCTGGTGTACCGATCAGGTAAATCCTGTTTCCGCCTCTTAGGTTCTGTGCTCGTGTTTATAGTTGTGATTTGATAAGTTGGGGGCATATGTTTTCATTAGAGTAGCCACATAAACAACGGTGTGCAATATTTCCACTGATGCCACTGTCATGAACATGGTCATCCCAGGTACCCCAGGTATCCCAGGAGTAAAAGGCTGATATATTTAGACTATAATAATAATAATTGCAATAATTATTATAATAATGATTATTATAATTATAATAATAATGCGTGTTATTATTTGTGATGGGTAATTGTCAGGTGGGTTCGGCTGGTAGTGAGTCCACACAACACGGCAATCTTACTTGCAGGTTGGATGAAAGCTTTATTACAGAGGAAAAATGATACAGTGCAAGATAATAGAATGGAATCATCATGGAAAGAAACGCAGCAGTCCAGTGCCAAGCTAGATGGGAACACACACTTTGCACAAAAAAGTGTATGAACGCATTAAGTTAGTGAACGTAGTATGAACGCGTTACTTTCTGTTGATCATCTTTATTAAATAAATATCATTAACCAATTACATTCCCTCTTGCGTTTGTTTGTCAGAGAGCTGAGCCAGCTCTGACAATTTATTGACATGTAAATAGCTTATTTTCCTTAACATGATATAAATGAACATGCTTACAAATCAGATATAAATGTTGAATTATTGTCATGATATTTAACAGCCAATCAGTTTGTTAATTATGATATGACAATATAATAACAATTAGTTCCTGTTCAATTCCTCATTCGCTAACTACATGTTTTGATTGTTAAGTAATGGCTTTTTAATGACAATGATTCTAAAGTGTTACCAAGTATGGTATCACGAACAGAAAGACCACATTTAAAAGGTATGGACAACTCTGGGTTGCTCTCTGAGAATGAAGTAAATTGAAAATGGGGCCAGTGCTCCACTGGCTCCATTCATAGCACACTTTGAGCACTGTGCTGATCTGCCTGGAAACATCTGGAAAGTGTCACTGAGTCTTAAGATCTCATCAGGTACACATGAGTAATCATTGAAATCTTGCATTTTGTGGAACAGCTTCTCATAAATGTAATTTGGTCATCCACCAATTTGCCCTGGCAGAGTATTTGAGTACGATTTTTAAAAATACATTTACACACGATTTTGCTAACATTCAGCGTGAAATTCTTTCCGAAATGGTCCCTTTGTAATTGGCATTCCTGCATTCACAATCAGCTCATTCACCACCATATGGCTGGCGTCAACTGATGCATCACACTTCCTGTTTGAATAGCTGGAATAGATGCATACGTTAAGGGACCTTTCTCTCTCGTCTCCTCTCTGTTCTACTTGACTCCACATGATAGCATTCAAAACAATTTCCCCCTCGCACGTCAGACACAAGGAATCGCAATATACTTCATGGAAAATGTATGGTTGATGATTTCATCAATCCATTAGTTTCCTTGTAGTTGCCTGGAAATAATAGTACATCATCATTAAGTATTACCATTAAGTATCATTAAAAATAAGGCATCCTAGATCAATATCGATCAATGTTAAAATTGTATGTGTCCTGTGCCTCTAACTGATTGGTTATTCTGTTTTATTGCCAGGTTATCGTCCAGAGGACATTGTCAGCCAAGTCTTTGTCTCACGCCAAAGGGGGGTGTGTTTTGGGAGGATACCTTAAAGTGCTGCCCATGTTTTTCGTCGTCATGCCAGGCATGATAAGTCGAGCCCTGTTTCCCAGTGAGTGTATAGATAAGATCTCAGGTTCCCAGCCTCTAAAATAATATTCAAAGTTAGTGCTGTCAATTGTAACATGCTTGTAACAACTTACACCAACCCTATTAGTAACTACAACCCCTAATTGAACCAGCGGTGCTGCTAATCCATGTTATAATTACTCTTGGATATATTCATGAATGGATACAAACTACAAACTGCCACCTCATCAATGCAACCACCTTCTGACAACTCCTGAATGGTGGGAGGCCTCTTCTGTAGTCCTTACTGCTCCAAGCGATGAGCAATTAGACCGTCCTATCATATAACTACATGAACCATCGGCTCCAAATCTTTAATTAAATGTTTGCTCATTACTCAGTATCACGATGAGAACAGAACTACTTCTTGCCAGTCACAAATAGTTACATATAGGCCTACTTCACCCGCAAAACATTAACATTGTATTTATTCTGCTATAATGTCATCGCCAAAAATACATTTCAGGTTTTCCCATCCAACCAACTAATGATTTGTATTCCCTCTGTGCCTTTGTCCTTATCTTCTGGTAGATGAGGTAGGTTGTGTTGATCCAGCAGTGTGCCAGAGTGTGTGTGGTGCTGCAGTTGGTTGCTCCAACATCGCCTATCCTAAACTAGTAGTGGAGCTCATGCCGCTGGGTAAGAAACACATACACTCAACGAGTAGCCAAAGCAGCTAAACACATTCACCCAGGTCAGAGGGGAGCATTTTACAAATAATAAGATGTACGATTGAAATAAATAAGAATTAAATAATTTGAAATAGTACAGAAAATGTAATTGTGGCCGCGTGACAGATCTTGGGCTCCGCATAAGTTTGGGAACGAATGGGAGGTCAAAGCCAAATCTTTTCATCGAGTCACGACATTTTGGTGACTCCATTACCAAATGTACTTGAGAGAAGGCATGCACAATGGGAAGGGTGGAAGCTCTCTCCATGTCTCTGTGCAGGTCTCCGTGGTCTCATGCTAGCTGTGATGCTGGCGGCCTTGATGTCCTCCTTGACATCCATCTTCAACAGCAGCTCTACCCTGTTCACTTTAGACCTCTACAACAGAGCCAGGCCCAGAGCTACTGAGAGGGAGTTAATGGTCGTCGGCAGGTAGGGACAGAGAAACACAAAAATGCACACACACAAGCATACGTGTGTGTGTGTGTGTGTGTGTGTGTGTGTGTGTGTATGTGTACATGGCCTTGACTCACCAATTCCAAAGTTTGCCTTACTTTTATTAAGGTAGTAATATGTGTAATATGTGTATTTCTAGGCTGTTCATTTTGGCCATGGTGTGTGTTAGCCTGGCGTGGATACCAGTGGTCCAGTCGGCAAGCAGTGGTCAACTCTTTGACTACATCCAGTCTGTTACAAGCTTTTTAGCTCCACCGATTACAGCTGTATTCATGATGGCCATCTTCTGGCCACGCATCAATGAACAGGTTTTTGCACACAACCACATGTGCACAACACACACATCTGTGTCGTTCAATGACATTTAAGTATTTTAATTTAAGTATTGTGAGGAGGAGTGTGATTTCCGAGCGAGTGCTAAACTGAACATGGTTGACAGTTAGTGTCCTTTCATTAAATTGAGTCATGGGCACAATTATGTGTCTCTTTGGTTATCTGTCGCTCTCCTTTTTCAGGGTGCATTCTGGGGACTGGTGACAGGGCTACTGGTGGGGGCAGTCCGGATGGTTCTAGAATTCATATATACCGTTCCTTCCTGCGGCCAAGACGACCAACGGCCGCCCCTGCTGGCTAAGGTCCACTACCTCTACTTTGCGCTCATCCTGTTGGTCCTCACTGGCCTTGTGATTACCGCTGTCAGCTTGGCCACACCACCAATACCCAAAGTACATGTAAGGATGCAACTCACACGCACCCACAAATGAATGACATTTACAACACAAATTACTGGGGACTTCATGAGGCTGGCATGCAATAAGAAATATATAATTGTACAGTGTGACTATAAAAGAACCAGGGTTCTAAAATAAATGATATATTGTGTCAGTTAAGTATGGACATACTGTATGTATGCATGGTTGTATGTATGCATACCAGACCTAGCATATTAATGCCATTATGGATAGATTCTTTTAATTTAAATACGCATGCATGAACGTTTTTTGCAGTCTCCTATGCATGTGGGCTTCTGCCAACTTAGCCATCTAGCTTTCTTTTACAGATTTTAAAAATAAATATTACAATATGAAGGCCTTCTGTCTTGTTAAACACTCTGTGCTTTCCCTGTAGAAATGTCAACATAATTTGTCACCTCCTAAGTGATCAAAACTGGCCATTGTCTAGATGTAGAGAGAGATTTGGACCATGTTGTAGCCGCGTGTCATCAAACTCTCTGATCATATGTGGAGCAGACCAAAATTTGACACCTTTGAGTTTGCATCAGCTTTAAGATTAAGCTTCTTCTTTGATGTGTTCTCATGTTTCTATTATTTCTTCACTTTGTAAAAACATCACTTTGTTCTGTTTTTGGGTTTTTTGTGCGGGCAGAGATGAACTTTTCACCAGAACAGTTCAGCATTTGTTGGATAAATACAATCCAATTGAATGATTGTAATCAGTGTTGTTGGATTAAGATGAACACCAACAGTAGCAAATGCTTAAACAACAATTCTAGAATGACATGACAAACAATTACATGTAATAATACACCTATCCCATGGACCCCCATGGAGTAATCATCATACTGTACCACTTAGTCAGTCAATGTCATCTGTGTGTGTGTGTGTGTGTGTGTGTGTCTTCTGTAGTTGCACAGGCTGACCTGGTGGACAAGACACAGCCAGGAACAGTGTATTGACCTTACTAGCCCCTGGAGACCATCTGAGACCCCTGCTGCCGGCACCTCCACAGAGTCAGGCACAAACGATGCAGAGGGCACGGGTGACATGCCATCGTGGTGTAGGACAGTCGTTAATTGGATCTGCGGACAAAGCGCTCCAATCTCTGAGTCTGCACCTGCTGGGAGCCCTGATGGACAGGCAACGTGGGACACGGAAGTGTTTTCTCTTAAAGAGTATCCACTGGCGAGGAATTTATGTAACGTCAATGCCATAGTGTTGTTGGCGGCTAATGTGTTTCTATGGGGATATTTCTACTAATGTGAAGAAGCTTATGATTCTAACTTAAATGTAATAATGGGGCAGCAGTAGCTCAGTAGATAGAGCAGGTGCACAGAGCGGGTCGTCCACTAACCATAGGGTTGGCGGTTCGATCCCCTTGATCCCCCTCCTCCAACTGTCCACATGTTGAACCCCACAAATGTACTGATTGTAAGTCGCTTTGGACAGAAGCATCTGCTAAATGCTCCTTTACCCTTGCCTTTAATAATCTACGCCTATCATCTATGGAGAATGTATAATGTAATACATGCATAAAACAACTCTGTATATGTTTGAAGTCGAGGTATCAAGTATCATTTTATCAAAGTAGACGTCTAAGTTAACTGAACTCCCAGCACCCACAAAACGAGGTATTTTTAACATGACTCTATTCTACCTCCAAACTTACTGTTCACAGCAAAAATATATAGACAGACACTGTCACTTAAAAGCTATAAATAGTTCATCTAGACTGTTATGATATATGTAGCCTAACAAAACTAAAGAGTACAAAACTACGCTGTTCAATAGTTTGTTGCTGTACATATTTACATTGTATCTGGCTTTGTGGAAAGTTTAAGCATTTTACATCTCTGTGCACAGCCAGCAAGTAGGACTTACAATGGTTTGGCATTTAAGGAATGGAAGACGCGAGCAGCTTTTACAGTGACGGACAGTAATTGTATTGATTTGGCCACAATCACCAGAAAATGAACAAAACAGCATTTACAAAACGTAACATTACCAAAACAGAACTGACACAAAACGATAACAGCACGACGTTTTGACGCGCAACAAAGATTAACAATTAAACACTAAACAATACAATTATCCACTCACATTGCTGCCTGGTTGGAAAGAAGAATGGTTGATTTAGTTGTCAGGTTTGTGCCTTTAGTACTTCGAATGACGATCGTAATCTCCGAATGTGTAAATTTGACATTTGCAACCCCATTGATGCTAATGCAAATTACTGCATCTGCCAATTCACTAATATGTTCAACTACAAAACTTTATTACACATTCAACAATCTTGGTACACAACAACAAACCTCATGCAATTCATATTATAGATATACAAACGTGTGTGTAAATGTGACTCACAATAGAGGACTAATTGTGCCTTGGTGATGTGATTATATTAGGTGATTACTGTAACATTTAGTGGTCAGGCAAAAAACAGTGTTTACATTGCCTAACCAGTGTGGTCATGTGTTGTGATGCATGAACAAGAATATGTTTTTCTAAAATGTGAATGACTATTTAAGTCATACAAAAATGGACTCAAAGACGCAAATGCATATCGAAAGGTTTTGCAGAATCACTGAGGTTGCACATAGAACTGTGCATGTTGGTCCTCTGACGAGATATGTTGCAACCAGTTGGTAAATCAGGGATGGATAGTGGGGGTAAAGATATGGGCCGACCCGAATGAGGACGCATCAGAGTAAAACGTTGTGGGAAAAAGCCACAAACGTGGGTTTAAAAAAACCTGGGATTTAAATTGTGAGGGTGACCGACTCCTGAAGACTATGGCCAGTGGCAGGATAAAAAAAACCTCAAACCCCTCCTACAAAGTTCGCTAATCGTCGCTACCAGAGTGACGCGCCTCTATCCCATTAAGGCCCGCCCTACCTGCCTCTTTAAAGCACGTGGTTGGCTGCTCGGCACCATAGATTGTTTACCATTGACTAGGTTAGCTGCCATTCAACTTCTTGGTTTATCGGATCAATTCAGCACACACAGATTACATTTAGATTCGCTGAAGTTGAACAAGATTTTGTTATTTTATTTGCAGGCAGTAAACTATTCTTGTTAACCATCAAAGTATATAACAACCTAAGCGACGACTTATTTATCATTGCACTTCGTTGCTTTGACGAAACGGAGGAAAAGGAAGAATTGAACATGTCTTCGGACGAAGACAGGGCCAAGGAGATTTTGAAGGGCTTCAAACTGTATCCTTGTGGTCCTGAGTTTGGACGGTCTGTGTGTTGATCTGGTGTTATAAACGGGTTGTTGTTGTTGCTATCTCCGATATAATGACGTAAGGTTAATGTCGTGGTCTTCTGTGTCCAGCCTGTAACCTGCTGCCAGACTAGTGTTGCAGGATGACCCGTGCTACTGTTGTAATGTAGTGACTTTCTGACCTAATGTGTGATGAGCTGGTGTCTGAATGCTAACTATAATAACTATTTGCTCCTCGGTCGTTTGGCAACACGCTGAGGCTGGTGTGTGCTGTGGTTTGACGTGCTAACCATTACAACTAGCTAGTAGCATCCCGTCGTTATCAGCGTATTGACTATCTCTACAACTTCATCCACCCCGGTGCTTCAACACGTGAACGTCCATTTAAACAGGTCCTGTGTGTTTATCGTTATTTACCAACCCAGAGCTACGGATGGGCTACATTACAGCATTATTTTATTGAAGCGATTCAGTTTTAGATGATGTTATCGGTAGCTCAACTTGCATAGAAATGACTGGAAGTGAACCAAGTGTAATATTTGGGTAGCCTCAATAGTTGCTGTCTGGAACCTATGGCAAATGCATTTACCAAATGAAATGCCTTATAATACATTGTTGGTGCATGGGTTAGAAGTTGGCACCTAATCAATTGAAATACATCTACGTTCATTACAAATGCACAGGGCAGGCCTATATCTTTCTATCTGTCTGTAGATGTATCTTCACATGGATATGTCTGGAATGTATTCTGGTGAGTCGATGATGATTTTGATCCAAGTTTAATAGGTACCTGTAATGTCCTGTGTAATGCCCCCTTTTATTGTACAGATAATTGTGGGGTTTATGTCACTGAAATAGGTCTGGATACTCCCAGGATTTAAAAAAAATTCATGCAATTCATAGGGAATCTTGCCACAAAAATGGATACATTTATAATTTCTAGAGCGATATGTTCTGCTGCGGACAACCCTACACATGGCAAAGTAAGACAGTTTGACTGTCTTGTAATTTTCTCCAGTCCTGGTTTTTAATATGTAGGCAGACATGACCAGTTTCTCATTTTGGATCTGCATGTCTTTTTGTAGTTATTTACAAAAATGTACTGCAGGAGTGAGTATTTCAGGACATGTAGTATATCAGTTGCTCTTTTTGTTGATGATGTGCTTTTATCGTTTTTTAAATGTTTATATTTAGAACTGTCTCTTTCCATTGGCAACTGCTTTTATTTATACATCCTTTCCCTTTTTTCAGTCATAAATAGATGGTTCTTTTCAATGAGTATTAAAAAGAGAGATTAAGATTAGAAGTCGAATTCACAGGCACTTTGTTTAGTAAGGCAGTGTGTTTAGTAAGGCACTGTGCTTCTTCAGCAGGCCAAAGTAGCTAACATCTCTTGTTTGTGTTTTTGTCTTGACTTCTTGCCTATGCTGGTGTTCAGTGGTAGGTCGGTACCACCCGGAGGTGTGTGTGGTGTCAACTGGAGTCAAAGTTGTAGGAAGCCCATCAGCCAGTGCTCACGAGCCCAAAACCAAGTTATTCTAGCTTACCCTGTTGCACTAATGCTGAGGGGGTCTCATCGGTCATTTCGATAATGATGTCTGCGCTGTTCCAGTCCTTCCTTGCTTAGCCGGGCCACCTGTTTTGGGCTGACCTCCTTTTTTTTTTTTTGAGTGGTGAAGTAGTAGTACAGAAGAAGACGCGGCGAGCCTGCGTCGCGGGTGTTGATGGCCGACGACAGAGCCTTGTACGTGTCAATAGCAGGGGACACCGAACGTTAATGTTTTCCTGGCTGCTCTGCTCTCTTTGGCAGGTCGCAGACACAAAGCGCGGCTCCTTCTTCAGTCGCCGTGTGCTTTATTCTCTCTTCTCTCTTGTCTGATTGCTGTGTGGTAATTGTTGTGCTTATGATTACAACAGCACATGATGACCTTTGTCTCAGTGTTGATTAGGGACTTTGGGGAAAAAGGAGCCAGCAGCTTATCTCATTTGTGTATAAGCTAGAGTTAGTTTGAGGTGTTAGTTGTCTTTATAGGGCAATTTAATTGTTACTCAAATTTCTTTCTGAACTCCCACATGAATTTCTCCCACTTTTAATACGTTGCCATGTAATGATTTGATGCTCAGATGATATAACTGATTCCCGTTAACTTGAACATGAAGTGATGGAAGGAAAATGAAATGTATCAGAAGTGTGTGGTTACATTTTGGAGAAAAGTGGTGATGCACCTGCTCTAAGAAAGAGAAACATACATTTGCTCTTTGTGGTGAGGCATGTTAACAGATTATCTGTCTTTGCAGTTGCAGTAGATTCTTTGTCTGTTACTCTGGTTCTGGGTCTCATAATTTTGCCAAAAATGCTGAAGGCAGCTTTGATTTGCTTTCACTGTTGATCAGGGATTGTGGGAAAAGGTGCACACAGCTGAGCTTTATCTCATAATCTACATATAAGGTACAATTTCGGCTATATATGGCAATTTACTTAGGCTTACATTTTGTGTTTATTTCAGGAGTATAGCCAATAAATGCAATGTGGTCAATAGCTAATTGATGAAAAAGTTGCATGTGCTTTTATGTTGATAAGACTGCAGTATATTGCAGTCCTGTGAACATGAACAATATATAGGGCTGTACCCAACACACAGTACATATGAATCATGGGAAAGATACATCCAATATTAGAATAGAAATATGATTCACAAGGAGACTTATTTTAATGTTGGATCCAATGAGAGGTCTAGGCATATGTGTCAACTCCACAGTGATGTTTGGCACACAATTGAATTTCCCTGTAACAAAAGCATGCTGATTAACACAACAAAATAGTCAAATGTCAGGTACTGTTGATTGAAATGAAAGTAAAAGTTATGAAGACACTGGATATTCACACTCCCCGATATAGCGTTCATACGCGGGGAGTGCTTTATTGGGCAGTATTTCCCCAGGCCATATATAGATCAGTGTTTCCCTGACTGACGGCCCACGTATTGTGAAATTCAAAATGTCGAGCTATTTAGCGTCAATTCATTTTTGCTGGGCCTCTAGACAAATCTGACAAGTGAGGTGTCCTATAAGGGCCATCACAGATGGTCTAGAGAGAGGCTGCACGCCTGTTTGCAGGTGTTATTGACACTAAGTACTGTCTGAGTGTGACAGGTCTTCTTGTTGCCAAACCA
Organism: Phycis phycis; assembly: GCA_900302335.1. Lineage (NCBI taxonomy): Eukaryota > Metazoa > Chordata > Actinopteri > Gadiformes > Phycidae > Phycis > Phycis phycis. The sequence goes on from OMKQ01094482.1 coordinate 41,256, forward strand.
CACAAAGGAAGAAGGGTTTTCCGCGCCTCCTGCCCCATGTTAACGGATGTTCCACACATGGTTCATTTAATTACACGTCTTTTCTTATGTGAGGATTTAGCCGAGCCATTTCGTGCCAGCGGTTTGGCCGGTTTGCCGACTATGGATCAAATCATCTGTTAGTGTGGGAGAACAACCAGGGCTCTACACAAAACATTAGGCGGTACATAACATAGATTTCTTCTCTGATCAGTGGTAACATTTGATAAACGTTAATACAAATGTCACGTTTTTTATAATTGATTTTTGCTGTGGCTGATGCAGAGGACAAAGGGTGAAAAACGAACACTTTTCCTCCAGTGCACTGGATGTTCTGCCTCCTCCTAGATGTTCTCTGTCCTCGGAGCTCAGCTCAGATTATGCACCTGTCCCTTCAATATGTGGAGCTTTAATGGTTGCTTAGCTATGACGGGTTAAATAAGTGGTTAAAGTGGCCATGTGCCCTACGCAAAGGGGGAGGGCTCCCAGACACTATACTACAACTGCACACTATTCTACTTGTGTAGTATTCATTATTAATTATTCACAGTCTGTCTGGGGATACCTATTGTTATTGTAATTTATGTGTTATTTTTGTAGGCTATATTCAAAATACATGAAATATTCACACATTCATTTGCAATTTGTACCAGCCCCTATAATTGTATTATTGTGATAAATAAGAGGCTTTATGGTGCTTTTGGCACAACCAAAAGGCTTTCTCCTGAAGTGCTCCTGAATTTGTTCTCCTACATTTTTGATGACGGAGCGGTTAGTCTGGAGGGTTGACAAAGACTAACTCAGTTAGTCAGGACAGTAATCTGCCAGGAGTTCGTGGCCTCTAGTGAACATCATTCTGGACTGAGGACTTGCATTGTTCTCCAAGAAGGTTAAGATTTCTGTGTTTTTGTTACTTTTATACAGACATGAATTTGAAGCCATTGCTGTACCATGTCTAATATCCTACCAGGGTATAATAAAATCTCATTGCTGCTGTTATTTTTATTTTCTTTGTTAATTTCACGTTCAGTTTCATTTTGCACTTTTGACATTTTGTACATACCCCTTCATGGCATAATGTAGGCCTGGGCCTTTCTGGTGGTTTCTAGAAGAAATTAAATCAGATCAGATGTTTGTCAGAGTTATCAGCAGTAACTACAGGGGGCGGGACTTGTGATGTGTGTCATTGTCTTCAGAAATTGCTCAATTTAATTGAAATTGAATTGCTCACATGGATGTATTCTCAGAATGGAGATCACGCTTGCAATGAAAAAGACATAAGACGCAAGACAAAGAGACATTGAATGGCAACTAAATTGGAAACGGCAGCCAAGAACAGTCGGCTGCTGTGTCACTGTTATTATCTCCATCTTGTACGTTTTGCTTTGTATTCCTTAACCGCCTGCCAGTAACTGGATGAATCTCCGGGACGCAGAGACGGGCAAGGTGCTTTGGCAGGGAACAGACGACCTTTCTCTACCGGGAGTAGAGCATGAAGGTACCCCCGGTGCACACAAAGGTTACTTGGGGGGGGAAAAATAGAGTCAAAACAGAGTGCCGTTGTAGGAGTCAAACGACCTACGAGACCATCGTCAAATCTCAAGCGTTTTCTTCACGATTTGAGAACTTCACCGCGCGACATCCGAGAGACTCGGCTAAATGTTCCCTGAACATCTGGTGTCTTGGCAGTCTCCTCTTCTCGGGCTGGGATGAGACCCGGGCTAATTGCTGTTTACACGCGACTCCGACTCCCCTGACCATTCTTCGGCTCGCACGCTGCTCCTTAGCTACCTCAAGAATGGGTATCTCTCTGGAGATTGCGGTGCACTGTTTGGACAAAACCCGCGCGTTGGCTGCCGTCAGGCCTCGCGGCGCTGCTGAACGCAGGAGCAGTACCCCCTGAATGGAAGATGCCGGCGCCGCTCGCGCCCTCGGCCCGGGGAGCAGCTTTCAGCTCCCCTGGGGCGAACATAATCACTTTCATGCACATGATGTAATAACGAACAACATTGTACTGAAATTATTACATTATCAGGGCGTTCTGGCCGCTCGCTGGGTCTCTGGGTGGTTGCTAGGATGTTTTGGGGGGCGGTTGCCATGGCGCTGCTTGGGTGTTCTTGGTGGTCGCTCGGGGCCCAGTTATTCCACTCCACCGTGAAACGATTGCGTTTTTATCAACTCGTGTTATAATAATTAGAATTAGGATTATAAAGTTATTACATTATAGTTTTTTCTTACATTGTGCATCGTTATTACATTATTGGTTCTTACATTATTGGTTCTTACATTATTGGTTCTTACAATGTTAAATTGCATTAAACACAACATGGATTCGGTCCACCATGTTGTTATATCTTTGCAAATACAGGTCATATTTCCCCTGCATCTTCCCCCATCATGTCCCTTCATGTCCTCCCCCCTCCAGAGAGTGCGGGGACATAGTAGACCAAAAGCTTCTTCATTGGGGCCGGTCAAAAAAAATAGCCATTTTGATGCGCTTGAATATTCTTCATACTTGTACCCGGCTTGTCTTAACTTCCCCAGTGAGTAATGGTGGCAAATAATATGTATTGGTTTCCACTGACTTTCCACGCCTTTCTTCTGTTTGACAGGGACGTCTTGCAAGTGGACGATTTATTTATGTAGCAATTTGGGGAAGTCAATTGAATCAGTTGAATATTCCTGTTTTTCGTAAAAAAATATAGGCCTACTCTGATGATGTTGTATGTGCTTGTTACTTCTCTTTTTCTTAGCTCGTCACACTGAAACGTACTTTTTGTCTTCATATTTGATCATGTTGCCCCCAGGCCCAGATTGACCCCACCCGCTCGCCGCCTGTTTGAAACTGCTTCATCCAAGCCAAAGATCCTGATGACTGTCTGCCGGTGTAACCATGTTTCCTTGTCCTCCTTCCCCAGCGCGGGTCCCAAAGAAGATCCTCAAGTGTAAAGCGGTGTCCAGGGAGCTCAATTTCTCCTCCTCTGAGAAATTGGAGAAGTTTAGGTTGGAGCAAAAAGTCTTTTTTAAAGGACAGTGTCTAGAAGGTAAACCTCAACAGGTGTCATGTGGGACCTGTACACAACATGTACACAACATGTACACAACATGTAAACAGCGTGTAAACCCCGGCCTTGGTGTCTTTACTGGTGTGGATTGCACAGGGACAGTTGATGTGCTCCTACAAAGTCTTGGCCGTCAAACTTTTGTAGATTGTTAGGGACAGATGTTAACTCAAGTGTTTTACATTTGGACAATTTACGCATTTAACATTTTTTGGGTTGTTGTTTGATGTGACATTTTTACTTACACATTGCACATCATGGCACCCAATACAGATTTCATAAATATTGTTGACCTGACCCTAGTAGAAATGTTTATTCTTTCAACCATTTATGCAAAATCACAAGTCAGTGTGTACAGTGTTGTACATAATCTCACCGTGTTGGAATCATGAACAATCCTATTGACACCAACAGCAATATATTCTAATGCTTTAGAATCGCTGTTCCCTTTGGCATCCCTGATGATTTATTCCTTTCTTCCTCCCATCAGAATGGTTCTTTGAGTTTGGCTTTGTCATTCCTAACTCAACCAACACGTGGCAGTCTCTGATCGAAGCCGCCCCAGAGTCCCAGATGATGCCAGCTCATGTTCTTACGTGAGTCTTGAATTTTCCATCAAGATATTGTTAAAGCTGCCATCATATTGGCTGCTATAATACTCATACTCGTACTCAAGTACTCATAATTGGTTTTGTACGTCTTTTGGCTTAATTCATATACAAAAGTGTTTATAATAAAGTCCCTTGTTCTTTTTTGACTTTCTTATTATTACTGTATACCTATATTTCTATAGTGACATTTCATATGGTTCTATGTCATATGTCTCTGTTGCAGTGGGAACGTGATTATTGAGACCAAGTTCTATGATGATGAGCTCCATGTCAGCACATCCAGGGTACGGCTGTTCTACGTCTGAGGAAACCTTCCCCACCCCCTCCCAGGGCTACCAATTACCATGTTAAGCAACAATTAACAGAAGTAAATACATGTATTGTTGACCATTGGCCGCCATTTCGGTGACCAGCACACTTATTGCAGAATAAATGTTGTTCCCAGAGCTGGTCTTCAAACCATTATCATATAAACCAGCACACCCCTTGCTCCTTTTTCCTCAAATCCATTGACACAGCAAGTGAGGAAGAGGAACTAAAGGATGAATGAGAATGTGATCTTTTTTTTCTGACCAGACTTGTAAATATGCTGACTTTTAGAACTTTTCGAGAATCCGTGCAAGTCCTTAGTTTGTACAGGAAATCCAGACTTAACGTTTTTTCACTGCTGCACTGATCTTATTATCTCGTCGTCATCTTTGTGTGTACAATTGGTTTTGCATTCCGGAAGGGTGGCTCGCGGTCCCCTGTAGTGCTGCGGTACGTTAAGCGATAGGACGTTAGGTTGAAGCACAGTCCATGTGACCTGACCAGACTGTCACAGTCCATGTGACCTGACCAGACTGTCACAGTCCATGTGACCTGACCAGACTGTCACAGTCCATGTTACCTGACCAGACTGTCACAGTCCATGTGACCTGACCAAACTGTGACGGTCCATGTTACCTGACCAGACTGTGACAGTCCATGTAACCTGACCAGACTGTGACGGTCCATGTGACCTGACCAGACTGTGACAGTCCATGTGACCTGACCTGACTGTGACGGTCCATGTTACCTGACCAGACTGTGACAGTCCATGTAACCTGACCAGACTGTGACGGTCCATATTACCTGACCAGACTGTGACAGTCCATGTGACCTGACCAGACTGTGACAGTCCATGTTACCTGACCAGACTGTGACGGTCCACGTTACCTGACCAGACTGTGACACGTCTCATTATTAAAAACCTGTTTTTGCAACATCGTGCTTCATTTTTGTTTTTTCGGAGTTGACAAATCATGGAGTTGTTTTGTAATGTAGTGAGTGGTTTATCTATTTAGGAAACATCTGGTCACTGTTCCATATGAAGGAGCTTGGTAAAAGCCCTCCCAGTGTGTCTGCTGCTGTTCTAACCAGGCTACCGTCCGCCGCGCAGCTTCTGGTCACATTCATTTGGTTTGGTTTTGTTTTTTTGCTGACTAAGACCTGTATTATAGGATTTTGTGTTTCAGATGTTATAACGGAGATTGAGGAATAAATTTGTTGATTGTTTAATAATTTGTGTGTCCTGTGATGTGTGACACGGCGTATCGCAGGCTTGACTGGGATGCGAGGTAGGGCAGAAAAAAGTGAGTCCACTTTCGATGTCAGTTGGTGAGGTATCACTTTGTCATCATCTTGAACCCTTATACTCCCCTCTAAAATTCTACATAGATTAAAGAGAAAGACCTTTTCACTGCTTATTGTCCTTCTCAGCCCCTCTGGTAATCAGGAGCTGGCCTCTTCAATCACAAAAGTACATATAGTGGTAAAATAAATTGGTAGGAAATGGAGCATTTTCGTATTGAGCACCTGAGCACATGGAACAGATCGTCCAACTGTAATTTAAATTCAATTTTCAAACCTATTGCTCTACTCTCGTTTGGCTCCCATGAATGTCTCTTGGCTTCTCATAACGTCTAAACCAATCCGTTAGCCGGCACCATCGCCCACCTGCTACAAACAGGAAATGGACACATGCAATAGGTACATGCTTTTTTGGGGCCCTAATTATCAAGCCTCTCAGAATTGGAAATCAGGCCTTTTTCAGGTAGTAACAGTTTATCTACTTCTACTGACTTTATTCATTGTTGAGCAATGTGACATAAGGCGTGAGTTGACTTAACGAGCAAATACTGTCACCCAAACACCGGTCCCAGTCAGTCTGCTGGTGGCTGACGAGGGTGGTGAGCTGGATGGCCAACATTGGGTTAAAGTGCTCTTCGGCGCATCGTTCTGGGGGTGTAAGGGTCTGGTGCGCGTCTTCCTCATCACCCATCTGCCAGCAGACCAAGCACCTTGTGCCTCAAAAAACTCTGTGGTGTAACATAGAGGCCGTCCTGATCACATGGCCTCGCATTCTGTTTCTCTCTACACGGATCGCTTGCATAATTGTCCGGAAATGACGATGGAATTGGCGGGCCAATCAGGGACTGCGTCGTAATTAATGACGTGAACGGGCGTCACATGCTTTGTTACGCTGATTGGCTGAAGGAGTTTGTCTGACAATGCAAGTGCTCCCGCCCACTGAAATCGATGTGGGTGGCTGGAGGTCCAGACTGATCAGCATGGTGAAAAAGAATATGAAGTCACGTGATCAGGATGGTTTCCAGGGTAACTTTGGTGTGCTAAAACGACAAAACATCTCCACCGGTTTGTCAGCCGTTGTTACGAGGGCCATCTGGTCTGTCGTTGTTATTATTCACGGTCACTGGAAACGGGGGCCTAAGGAATCCACCGCCTTTTACATGGGGGGCCCCGCCTAGCAATGTTGCATGGGGGAATGAGAACCATGGGAGGGGCCCCTTCTGGGCAGTGCGGGCTTCGCGTCAGTGGCCGTGGAGCTCCTAATCCTGCCTGCAACCTGCCCAGTGAAACCAAGCCCTGAGCCAATGTAGCGTCTTGGAGGCTCCAGAGGTGCCCGCCCCAATGGAGACCTGAGAGCCCATGGACCTAACCCTAGCCCAAGCCCGTCAAGCAGCTGGAGGGATTCCCCCCTATTCCCATTGACATCAGTGGCCTGTGGAGATCCAGGGCCACTGCCCCCCCCCCCACCAACCACTAATTCACCGGGATGGCTCAGCACTGGGTCATGGTCCTGTTCCTGCTGCAGTAGCTGGGGGTCCAGCTCTGGGGACTGGATGTGTCCTGGATGTGCAGCGTGGCCACTGCCAGCGGTTCATTCCATGCTTGTCTTGGTGTAGCCAACAGCGACCCTGCCTCGTCACATGGCCGCCAGGAAAGGGGATCTGGATGAAGGACACCATCTCTCCCCGTTGTGTCCTTCAGCTAATTTCTGGCATTGTGAAACATAAGAGAGAAGGGGGACAGGACAATGCAAGTGTGCAAGATTTTGTGCACCAGTCTATGATGTTCTGTTTGATCTTCCACAGAGTTTGGTTATTTACCAAAAAGTACCTCAGGCTTTTATCGCCGATGAACTTGAGCTGACTGGCCCCATTTACTGCATCGTCCGGCTTGCCAACATTTCTGCTCAATCCGAAGCCAAGAGTCATCAGAGAGATTGCTGTTTGAATGGATGAAACTCGAAACATCACCATAGTACATGTTACATGGTGCCTGACAACGATCAACAGGTGAACAGAATGAGTGCATTAATTGTTGAATTCATCCACCTATTAAGCGTGTGCTTTCTCTTGCTTCTTGGTAGTGCAGTTCCTCTTTCCCGTCTCATGTGGAGGACCTCCTCGTCTGATGTTCTGGCGTACTGCTAGCTCTCAGTTTGCAGCTCTCAGTGTTCTCTTCAGCCAGACTAGCCATTAGCTCTGAGACTGAGACGAGGGTCCTCAATCTATCAATCAATGATCAATGTCTTGTTACTGCGACAGATATTGACGAGACTTCATTCCCAAGCCAATGTCCAGGCATGCCAATGCAAAACAACATATGAATTAAGTAAATGATTGATGATCAATTTTGAATACACCACCACCATATGACTGAATGGAAATTGCACAAAAATAGAATAATCTGACTTGGCTGTTTATATATTGTACTTGAAGTACAGGGTCATGGGCGGGCCAGACACTTCTTTTCAGTTGCCAAAGAAGCTTCCTCTGCAATGCTCACATCGATCCCCATCAGCATTAAACTGACAGTTCTGCAAGCCAATCAGATTTAATGTCCTTCAACTCACAACGGCTTCCCTACCCAACACTATTGGTCGTTTTTGCTATGCAGCACAGTCTACTCACATATACAAAATTATACAGGTGAATGAGTTTTACATACCCACACGTACACTTGCACTACATTACAGTTGTATGTGTTTCTTCAACGTCAAAGAGGAATAGAGTGAGAGATTGAGACAGACTGACAGAGAGCATGGTAGAGAGAGACACAGAGAGATAGGAGAGTGACCGAGTGTATGATGGAGATACACATCAGTTTAGGGGATAAAACCTACCACAGTTGCCTGTTATTGAATCACATTCATTAGGCAGGCAGTCGCAGCTAAGGTCAACACTGGCCTCTGTGTGGTCCTCTACTCGGCCGGTAAACGACAGGGGGGGAACCACCACACAGCCCAACTATTCCTCTGCATTATAAACCGCACAGTATGCTTTTAACCTTCCCAGCTTCAAGTGCCCACTGCCCGGCCAAGCAAGCCAGAGGGCAGCTTTTCCAATAAATAAGCAAAAATAATAAGTGACAATAATATGGAGTGAACTTAAATACAACAATCTGTTTTATTTTGTCAGTACACAGACAGCAATGAAGTAAAGAGCATCAAAGTATTGGCACACATTACGAAGGTTGTGTACAGTACGGAAATCACAGATTTACACGCATCTTAATTGGTTTGTTATTGTATCATAACATTACACATAACAGGTTACATTATGCAGTGCCAATGCAGCTCAATCTCACAAAAAATGTGATTTAAGTTTACATTTCCCTTTCCCATTCATTCTTAAGAATACATTTGTGATATTGTCAAGAAATGGCAGGTGTCAGCTTTATCAGACTTTTGACAGACAGATTGTATTTCATGGCCCTTTTTTTTTTGAAGCTCAACAAAACATCCAGTGAAATCACATCAAGAGATGAGCCAGATTGGATATTTTAACTGTGTTGCACTTTTAAGTATCTTGGCCTTCTCTCCACAAAACCTAATAATCGTCCAACATGTATCTTGTAGGCAGTTACAAACTTTGTACTCTATTCATAACGGGGAAAAAGTAATCCCAATAATCAATGTTTTAGTCAATCTCATGTTTACACATTTATTTGTATGACCTTTATTTTAAACCATCTCTAATGACCTTGTTTCCCCTCATCATTTTGCCACACATGTGCTGTGTTGTTTGTAGGCCTCGATTCCAATGCCTGGTATTACTCTCTATTAGTCTCATTATCAATAATGTGGATGCTCTGGTTTCTGATTGTTTCTGTCTGCCTTCTTTGCCCCTGTGCTTTGACAGGGGCAAAGAATGAATTCATTTCGTTTTTTCATATTGGAAAAAAAAAGATAAAAGAACAGTGAAATTAAAATGAGATTAAAAAAGTGAATCTTTGTGTATTCATACAAGTGACAGAAAATACAACATATACAAAAACCATGAAGTGTGGATGACACCCCTGAGAACTGCAGGGCATGAAGCTGCATAGGATTTTCAGAATGCTGTCCCTTCAGTTGTACTACAATCAAAAAAACAACAAATGAGACCAACAGAAAAACAGTGCAAAAAAAAAAAAAAAAGTGAAAGAAACTTTATAAATAAAGTCGATTGACATAGAATAGCAGGATAACAAAAAAAAAAGAAATTTTCTTTCTGTCATCTCCGTCAGGTGGACTCGCGGGGCGTAGCTACAGTACGGGGGTGGAGGGCGTAGCTACAGCACGGGGTACAGGGCGTAGCTCGCGATGCCACAGGTGTTGCTCCCATTCCGGACCATCCTCATGAAGCCACCCTCACCCCAGCTGGACCCCCAACTAGGATCACACAACATCCACACGGGAAGAATGATTGGAGAGCGCTCTGACGAGAAAGACATGCGTTGCGTGACCTACTCTAGTCATCGACGTAGCGAGGCTTGGTTCTGTTGGGTCCCACCTGTTTTTAATGATCCAGTAGTCCTGGTCGCCGTCCGAGCCATAGCCCACCAGCAGGACTGCATGGCTCAGGGTGCTGGGGTTACAAGCCGGCTCCTCGTATATTCCTGTCCAGGTTTTGAACATGAATTATGTAGGGTTTTTCTGACGTCAAAATTCCAGTCAAATATGCTGTGCTTTGCCAATGAATTGTAGCTCATACAAGCAGCGGCTGCCTCCTACAGTTAGTATGTTGCAATTAGCATGTGGCGGCAGGGGCACCAGTAGTTCAGAGTGGGTGGACAGAGCGGGTCGTCCACTAACCGTAGGGTCGGCGGTTCGATCCCCTTGATCCCCCCCCTCCTCCTCCAACTGTCCACATGTTGAACCCCACAAATGTACTGATTGTAAGTCGCTTTGGACAAAAGCATCTGCTAAATGCCCCCTTTACCCCTTTAGCATGTTTTATTTACTTCAATTCTATATTGACGTCGTTATTGACTCTTCTCGGTATTGCTCAACTGCAAAAGTGACCTTAACTTGTGTGGATGGAGCAATGCTTGGTTTATTTTGAACCGCGAGGCTTCATTTCATTCGTGGCGTCGCACGACATTTAAAACCTACCTGAGCTGTAAAACATGAAGCTGGAGTGGTCGGCGTCTATAGCCACCGTGATCGGCCCGATGGTGGCCACGGCGTCGGCCAGGGCCTGCTCGTCTCCTTTGGGTATGAACCTGTAGTCTTTGACGTGAGCGACCGAAAGGCTGCCATCGTAGAAACACGGCTGGGTGTCCTGTAGCGAGGGGAGTCACGCACAGTGGACTGTCAAAGTCACGATCAATCAATCAACCTTTATTACTTAGTGAGGGTACATCCATCGCTAAAAGGAGGCAAGGGTCGGACGGCGAAATCACAACTCTTCGCCGTTTTTGGCACCGCAGTGGTGGAACGAGCTCCCTGCCAATGTCAGGACTGCAGAGTCACTCCCCGTCTTCCAGAAGAGACTCAAGACCCACTTGTTCAGAGTTCACCTGAACCCTGCATAACATCAAACCTCTAAAAAAAAAAAAAAAACCTAGCCTTATGCCCTTATATGTTGTACGTCTTGGCACTTTAATCGCTCTTAGTAACTTGGCACTTAGTCAGAGATGTTGTATACTAGGAATGGTTAATCTAGCAATTGAAATGCTTGAAACTTGTTCTGGTGACTTTCTTACTGTATTAGCAGCAATGAAATGTTTCACCTTCGGATGACAAATGTACTCTTTGTAAGTCGCTTTGGATAAAAGCGTCTGCTAAATGCCCTAAATGTAAATGTAAACGTGAATTAAGACTGTGCCTTTTTCGCGCAAAACCGCGACGCGCATCACGCTCACGCAACGCGGCGAAACCACAGCACTCAATAACCTCCCCCCTCCTCCTGAACACGTGTTCTGACGGACACAGCGCAGCCGGCGCGGACGCTCACCACGGACGTGTACGGATACGTGGACGTGGACTCCAGCCCGTTGGCGATCACGTAGTCGTAGGCGTTGGCCATCCACGCCCCCGCGCAGCCGTAGGTGCCGTACGGCCGGGAGCAGTCCACCAGGTTCTGCTCGCTCAGGGACACCAGCCGACCGGTGCGCTTGTACATCTGGGCCTCAATGGCTCCGGTAGTGCTGAACGCCCAGCAGGAACCGCAGTAGCCCTTGG
>OMKQ01094485.1:0-29414 GCA_900302335.1 Phycis phycis
TGTGTGTGTGTGTGTGTGTGTGTGTGTGTGTGTGTGTGTGTGTGTGTGTGTGTGTGTGTGTGTGTGTGTGTGTGTGTATTTACCTGTGCATATGCCAGTAATCGATCTGTGGCATCTAAATCTTTGTTCCAGATAAGGTTCTCGCACAGTGACAGCAATTCTTTGTCAATCTCGTCATACACCGGCAAGTTCCCCGCATTTACAATGCCCATGTCCATACCGTCCTGAGAGGGGAAGTTAGTATGTCAGCTTTCTGCTTGAGTCAAAGGGCTGGGTGGTTAATGTTTCTATAAATATTAAGAATATCCTTAATCCTTTCAAAGTAAACATAGTAGAGTGATACTTTCATAGTTTAAATATTGTATATCAACGTTTTTGTTACACAGCTAGTTCAGTGCTCCACCAATCATTCACATTGCTGTGATATAAATTAGATGTTTACAGATTTTTTTTTAAAGAAAAAGCACGTCAAAATCAACATGTAAAATGGGGTTTGGTTGGTGATAGCCTCAGTGGTGCAGTGTGAGGACATCTAAACGTGTACCTTGATTGCGTGGTACAAAAACACTCCATGCATGGCCTCCCTGATGGCTTCCATCCCCCGGAATGAAAAGGACAAGTTAGACAGACCTCCACTCACTCTGGCTCCCGGCAAGGTCTCCTGCACACACAACATGTATCTTGGTATCAAGGACGTTTCATTAAAAAACTGCATGCTATATGTATGGCTTGTATTTGGTGAATAGTATCAGATACACATCAAATGTGGTTGAGCTTGTGCATGTGTATACCTTAATGGCTCTGGTAGCCCTGATGAAGTCAATGGCAAAAGTGTTGTGTTCCTCCATGCCTGTGCCAATGGTCAGGATGTTCGGGTCAAAGATGATGTCATTGGAGTCAAATCCAACCTTGTTGACCAGAAGGTTGTAGGCTCGTGTACAGATTTGGACCTTGCGCTCTGTATCCGTGGCCTGGAAGGGAGAGGAGTTTCAAACTTGTGGACGGTACAGAATAGAGTTCCCTGTCCCATCGTTGTGTCCATACAAACTATCTCGTCCGAATCTAAAGATTTTGAAAGCAAACAACAACAAAAATGTCCCCACTCTCTCTGATCCCTCCCAACATTTCTCTGCCATTGAGTCGTGTCACATTCACACTCTTGACAGGCAAGGTGTACAAGGTGGTCACTTGACTTTGTGAGGCGAACCAAACATTGTAAAAGACGACGTAAATTGTGTATTTAGATTGTTATCAAATTCCAAAGAGAAAGCATACTAAACTAGAAAATGTAACTTGTGCATAGGAATGTCCATTTAGTCCATTTTGTAACCATTTAGATAAATTTAGTTGAGGTGGGGATCGAACCTCCGACCCTCCGGTTGTGGATCACATCTACCCACTGAGCTATGCCACCCAGTTTACAGCCAGAAAGCAATTAGTAGAGTCAAACGTAACAATGGAAAGCTAGGCTCAGTGTCATCTCTACGGGAGTTTTTTGCATGTTTAATTGCAAATATCTCAAAGTATAAAGTTTACAAAAATGAAAAATACATAGCACAGCCATACGGAAGTAGACCTTTGTAATACAGTTTGAATGAAATCTCGAGGTTCAGTCGTTTAGTTTTCATTAATTGCATGAATTTGGTGTGAAGAAGAATAATATGACGAAAAGTGAGATCGACATTGTGCATTCCGATGCACAATAATAGTAACAGCAGTTAGTTGAACAGCAACTTTAAACATTAACTACAGCACCTTTAAAAAGTTGCCCATCCAAGTTACAAAATGTCATTTTGTACAAGGCATTATGTCGTTAGTTCCATTGTCGTTCTTCGGTTACTGCATGTTTTTGGAGGTGACTCGTTCTTTGCTGCAGTAAATAAAGCACTGCAGGGATCCAGGAGTGTTCCCCAGTGGTTCGGGGGACACTTCCTTCAATGCCCCCCAGCCTGGTGGCTTACCTGCCCCTCCTCGTCGAAGGCCATGACCACTATGGCCGCCCCGTAGCGCTTCACGGTGCTCGCTCTGCTCAGAAACTCCTGCTCGCCCTCCTTCAGACTGATGCTGTTGACGATGCACTTCCCCTGGCAGCACTTGAGCCCGGCCTCGATCACAGAGAAGTTGGAGGAGTCGATGCAGAGTGGAACCTAAGAAGTGTTCAGACAAAAGAAAAAGAACAATTTGTTTATTTTACTAGGATTCATAAACAGACAGACAGACAGAACAGACAGAAGTACTTTAATAATCCCGAGGGAAATTGCCTCTCAATCTAAAAATGTACGACGTACATTTAATGCCCAGGATACTACAAGTGCTACAGGCTGTTTTTCCAGTGCATGTTTATCCTAATTTGAACTAAAATGTACAGTTCTTCCTCTGACCGGATGACAGCTGCACCATTGTAAATGTAACAGCTTGGTGTTTATGTTGGTATTCTTATATAGCATGTGAGAGAAATACAACATGAATCAAACACGTTTAAACATAGTAGAAACATGGTTTATTTCCCATTTCTCGCTAAATCAGTTTTGCCTCGCAATAAGTGTTTCATACAGCATATAATTTAGATAAAAACTAGCGTGTGATTCCAAGAAAAGATGGAGAAGAACATTTTAAAGTTGGAATGAAGTCTCTCTGTAAAGTCTAAGAGGAACAATCATTGAGCTCTGCCTAGCAGCACTGACCTAATGATAAGGCTTAATAATAACACAGGTGTAGTGCTGCCTAGCAGCACTGACCTAACCACAACTCTTACTCGTGCTATGTCCGGTTCAGAAGCAATAAGATTGCAGAAGCGAGCCATGGCGCTTGGACCATCCAGCATGCCTTCATCCATGTTGATGTCAAGAACCTGTGCACCCATTTCCACCTGGGCCTTGGCGATGCTCACCGCCTCCTGAAGGTAAAAGAAAGTGACATGGTGGCTCATTCCTCTTAAAACAATGTTTTTAAAGGAAACAAGAGAGTGCCGTTTGTTCTCACCTCATAGTTTCCTGCCATGATGAGCTTGGAGAACTTGCGTGACCCGGCCACGTTGCAGCGCTCACCAATGTTGACGAAGTTAGTATAGGGGCCGATCTTGAAAGGCTCCAGTCCTACAGAAGGGCGAAGAGGCACACTCCGCTTTTATAAATGGACACACATACACACAACCAGAGGCTTCTGCAGAAATAATATATGTTGGCCAATAACCACTAATGATGAAAGCCAAAACATGCTGCAAGAATATTTTTGCAAATGTATTCAAAATCACTCATTGAACATTCAATCAATCTGTCATTCACGTTAGTATTTAGACCAGGGCAAGAAGATGAAATGTTTTCCAAATCATTTTGTTTTGAACAGAACCAATATTATAATGGTTTTGCCCCCAACATGAAGTGCCTGAAGTGGTTAAAACGAAGAAAAATGTTAACGGTGAATAATTATTTTTATTTTTTATTATTTTATTTTTAATTTTTATAGTTATTTTTAAGTCAACACTTGTTTTTGCTACTCTCAGCTGTGGGCTTAAAGACTGAATGACGCAATGTACGGAATAACTGGAGGTGTCAGATGGAGATGTGATGGATGGATGTGATGTGATGGATGTGATGGGTGGATGCGATATGATGGATGGATGTGATGTGATGGATGTGATGGATGGATGCGATATGATGGATGGATGTGATGTGATGTGATGCGTAAAGCAGCACTTGTCAAACAACATATATGACACACAAGTGACACTTTAAATGTAGCAGTATTTACTAACCAAAATATACAACAATATATTTTCGTTAGTAAATATGTTTGCAAGGCAAGTCTTTCTACTCGCAAAGATATGCAGCTCCACGTGCATTAGAAATGACAGAGCACTGCAATTACAACGAACATGAATGTATTTCACATCATTCATTTCATGCTCCTAATGGCTCTTTAATGATCCACTTTTCTTGGGAGGATCACTGCAGGCGGGATAATAGACAGACATCAGTCATCATGGATAAGGTGATAATAAGTTAATAATTCATCGCTTTAGGAAAGGGAAGTACATCGCACGCACGCATGCACACACGCAGACACGCACACACATGCACAGACTTGGTACCTGAGAGCAGTAAGTAGTCTTCAGAGATGTCTTTAGGTGGCTGTCTTGGCTTGCAATGCTCAACAGCCTTAGCGATGGCCCTACATGAGAGTCAAAGGAAAGGAAATTAAAACCGGCAAATAATTTGTAAAATATTAGTAATCAAAACATTTGTTTCAGAATATTAACAATAGGTATATTTTTGAATAACAAGAGGATACTAATCTAATCTACTAATCTGTTACGATGACACAATATAATACCTTTAAAATCCTAACCCATTGGGCAAGACTGGGCATCATACATTATCAAATTAGTCCTGGAGATGATCATGTGATGATCATGTGATGATCGCTAACCAGCCCAAAATACAGGATAACATTCAGATGGGTCATGATTCCAGTCATAGATATCCCAACATGTTTGATATTTACAACTGGAATGACAGCAGGGGGAGGACACAACAGTTAAGCATGTGCCGACTGCCTCGAGAGACCGGCTGGTTGTGGTGCAGACTAGCGCTGACTGCATCTCTGAAAAGTCCTGAGGGGCAAATCAGGGTTAAAACTGAGCTTTAAATCTTCGGGTGACGGATCCTAAACTGCAAGAAAAATGACCTGATGTGCTCTGGGGTTGTTCCACAGCAGCCTCCAACGATGTTCACCAGTCCAGAGAGAGCAAACTCCTGAAGAAGATCGTGGAGACATAAGAACTACGTTGCAAACATTTTCCAACCCCTCCATTTCAATGAACACACACACACACACACACACGCCTTCTTTACTGACCTTTAAATGTGAAGCTGTTACTTCTGGAGTCTCATCGTAGCCCCCAAATGTATTGGGAAGGCCTACATCAGAAGACACATCATTAGTCCCAACACCATCACTGCACTAACAGGCCTTCCTGGATGGCCACATCAGAACTGCTTGTTGGAACTATGGATCATCTGATCAGTGCTGCAGTGATGAGCATTGGGAGAACGAGAGACGTCTTGCCCAGGTGGTATTAGAAGTACTGCTGCAGTCTAGGCACTGCAGTGTGTAAAGATGCACACATCGACGTTTAAGATCCAGTTTAAGTGACGATTTTGACTGAAACTGTCTGCCGACAACATTTATTAAGTTAGAAAATGACCATGTTTAGAAAGTGAAAGCAGAAGTGAAATTCCGCAGGAAACCTGCAGTTTGGTTCGCAACGGTGAACAATCCTAACCAAACATCACTGGACCAACCTGTTCCCTGTTGGAACCGGGGAGGTCCAGAAGAGATCCAGACGTTTGTTTTTTTAAATGAAGATCTTATTTAAGATTTTCACAGTGTATAAAGTACGAACAGCATCAATCCCCTAAACCCACCCCTACCACTAAGACCTGCACCAATGAAGTCGCTCACGCAAGTTGATCAATAGAATCAATGATTTGTAGAACTTTGACTCCAGATAGAAAAAATAGGTTAATGTAAGAATTGTTATAAAATCCAATATCTACCATAATATTAAATAAATATGTATTGAAATGCAGCAAGAACTTGCACTATGTGGAAAAATGTATCAATAATTTGTATAATTATAAGCAGTACCAATTATATTGGTATCCTATGACAGGATTAGATGCTACGATTTCATGGCATGTCTAGTCTTGCCATAAGGCTCACCAGGCTCACCAAACCACTGATGAATCCATTACCTGCATTTGGATAGGTGACTATGAATGCAGTAGTGCATTTTCCAATCGCCTCGATGAAAGGTCGCATCTCTGTTGCCCCCAACGCGCAGTTAAGACCAATACTGGACAAAAGGGAAAGAATATCATCTGCAATCAGTAATCATCATCAAAATCACCTCCGATTAGACCGCCTTCGATGTGGCTCACTCCTCATCCCCTCGATAGTGCACACTATAGTGCACTACTTAGGAAAAACGTGTAGTGGGAATTCAGACACAATTATGAGGTGGTTATTCCCCTGTCTGTAGCTTGCCTTGTACGTGAAAAAACAATTGCAACATTAGTAATAGAAACATTAGCAATAGAAATATTAGAGCAACAATACATTATAGCAACCCATATTATCTTAGCTTTTGTAACAATGTAGTAGAGATTTTACATTTTCAACTCAACCTCAATATTAACTTATTTTATAATCAGCAACAAACTTGTCGTAGTCGCCCAATGACAATAATCACACATAAGGCACACATGTCAGAGTTTTAATGACGCTGAAAATAAACTGCCAAAAATATGTACCCTAAACTGGTGTAAATAAATATGGATGGATTGTTTTTTCTTTGTGTTTGTTAAGATTACATAGTAATAGTTTGTAATGTGTGGTAGGGCATTGTAGCAAAATAGCACTCAGTCAACCTCCCCTGAATAAATAATTGGGTCTAAAATAAATATAAAAAGGAGTAGAGTTTCACTAACAGACAAAGAGTACTCATCACATAGTTATTACAAAGTCCAATGGAACTCACCAAAGTGGTTTGGCATGCGACACGCTGACCACAAAGGCCTCCCCTGTCTGTCCCGACAAAGTCCGGCCACTCCTGTCAACAACAGTCCCTGAAATCTAGAAATGCAGAGACTGAAATTGTCACTGTCCGGTACTGTTTTGTTACATCAACAAAATAAATTCCTACAATTTAATGAGGCCACAATGGTTGCAGACAATAAAGGCCAAAAATGTAACCCCTGAGCCATTGTTTTTTCTAGGGACTCAAATCATGTTTTAAGAGGACAGTATGTTTAGTCCTCAATGTTGTTGAAAATACATTAAAATAATTATATTTTACTTGATGGCCTTGCAGCTCTGGGATGCGAACTTCATGCATTCAAAATGAATGAGTTTGAATGAGTTTGAATTGAAATTTTAATGTGTCGCAATTTCAGGATGGACACATGAGCTCCTACTGCATCCATCTAGGAGGGCGTTCAGACAGGCCATATCCTGGAGGGGAGAGCAGGGGGATGCTTGCCCTACACAGGGCTGGTCTAGATTCAAGACAATATTAAATTGAATGTTTGAAACTTACAAAAAGAGGTGTGGGTGGATAGCTCTTTCCACACAGCAGGTCGATGGCAAACAGAGCTGCCTGTGAAGACATAGAAAATACATGAGTATTGTGAATAACAACTCACAAGACACGTTTTCACAAGACAAGCTAGTATTTCAAACTGAATGGTGGACGGTAATGAAGGTTGTCCAATTTGCCTCAGTTTCAACCTGTCCTGAAAATACAAGACTAAACTAAGCCATCTCTGTCTTTCTAATGCAGCTCGAGATTGACCAGTGTTCAGCACGGCTGTGATCACTGAGCGCTTTTGAAAGGCGATGCTTTTTTTAGGTCAGGTAGAATGTAGTACAACCTCAGTTGATGCATTTTGTTTGCTTGCCTCCAATGCTGCTGTGTTTGTGTGCAAACTTGTTTTAAATCTGGCAACTCCAGGTGAATAGTGATTCACACAGTTTGTTTGCAAAAACAAACAAACGTTCTGACCCGGAACAGAGATTTCAACAGAGACCACAGTGGCTGCAGCATCGTTGTCAGTGGAGCCAGACTTGTTCTCTGATGATGTCATTTTATGATTTAGTACAGTCAATATCTTACATATTGTACCTTTCTATAAAAGCACATAACACGAACACTTTAGACCCATAAAAAACATGACCAATCAAATGGAGAGCACAATATACATAGTGCTAACCAATGAGCAAACCTTAGCATTCGCTGTGTCGAAGACAGTTTCCACCAGCAGGATGTCGACCCCTCCGTCCAAAAGACCCCTGACTTGCTCTGAGTAGGCTTCCACCAGTTCATCAAACGCTGGGGACACAAGCAGCACAGCCTTCGATCTTACGCACTGTAACTGAACTGACAAAGGCTTGAATACAAACATGTGAAATGTAATTGCTCACTTGTATTCCTGA
The DNA here is from genome assembly GCA_900302335.1 of Phycis phycis. Classification (NCBI taxonomy): domain Eukaryota; kingdom Metazoa; phylum Chordata; class Actinopteri; order Gadiformes; family Phycidae; genus Phycis; species Phycis phycis. The sequence goes on from OMKQ01094485.1 coordinate 7,996, forward strand.
GGTCGGGTCTTTCGACAGACGGCGACACGGACAGAGTTTTATTGGTTGGACCAAGAGCTCCAGCAACATAGCGTTTCCTTCCTGGCAGACAAAATCAATCACAACAGATAACAACATGTCATGAGAAATCATCAAACCTTTACTCCAGAGGAAGAGATTGGCGTTTTATGTTATTCTGTATATTTATCTTCGTCAAACATCTTGGGATTGCTTCAACACACACCACCCAATTTTGCTTGTCTGGATCACATTTTAGACCAGATGTGTAACTGAGAGCACCTGCCTCAAATTGGTACAATGTTCACCGTAATGACTCTGTGGTGGGATGATGGAGAGTTGCTGTAGGATTCACACTTGATCATTTCCAATCTGTAATAATACTCACCTAACACCTTGTGTGTGCAATGGCAAGGGCAGTCCTAATGTTTAATAATGTGGAATGTACATCTGAAAGTTAGCTAATAAATGTAGTCTTGGAAAGACTGTATGGGGCATAGCTGAATACATGATTATATTACACTTCTGTATATAATATAAGTATATATGTCCTGTTCCATGTTGCAACAGGTCACATTCACGGTCTATGGTAAGAAAAATGTATGCTTAGCCTCTTCAGCAATAGGCCACTTTCCCAGGTTTTTTCAGAAAATAACATAGCCAATGTACTATAGAGTACATCTCCACAACTACAAGGGCTGTACTATGTAATGTTAGCACCAAAACAAACAAAATCTGTGAGATTGTTGTTCAAGTGAAATAATCATTGTGGATGCTACTGGATGCTAGTGATGAGAACACAGCATAAGTGGAAGATTTCATTTCAGCCTGAAATAGATGTTGTGTTTGAGAGTGATGATCACACCTTGTAGTGCATTATAATTTGGATGCCCTATACATTTTTTTCAACACCATGTGGAGTTTCAAAATGGTGTTCAGACACTTTTTATATGTAAAAATGTCTGTTGGACGAAAACCTACTCTTCCAAAATAACCATAGCGATAATAAAAGATGGTACCTCAGATCTTAATGTGCATTACATCCACAATTGTATCATTATCACCAAGCACTATTAATATAATTTGCATAAACCTTACCATGTCAAAGTGTAAGGTGCCTCCTTAAAACACACGGTTGGTACCAAACAAAAGCAAAGAAATCCTTCCTTCAAATTACACAATGCAGACCTTGCTTGCATGCAGACCTTGCTTGCAATCGTCTCTCATGCCAGGAATACACACAGAAATTTTTCAGAAAAAGGACAATTCTTTATGTGTGTTTGCTTCATTACGTTGATCAAAAACTGAAAAAAAGGAGGCTGGATCAGCATTGCTTTACTGTTTTGCATGGACTAATCATTGAACAAGACAGCATGAGCCACATTCTAACCACAGTAACTTTCCTCGGTAACTAGGAACCTTCGGACTCTCCACCACAGGAACCAGGATCTGAATTAAGTTCTGAGGACATACCCTCCAAAAGTACAGGAACTTGCAGTGCTGAACAGTTTTTTGTTCACTTCAACATGCAAGTAAATCACAAACAGTCCTCTTATGGCATCCATCCATGGTAACTTATTATTATTACTATTATATACTATTATTATTATTATACACTGATTAAAACATTGTTGAATAACAATATCAGTTTACATTTATGCCCAGTCTGTTCCGCTCGATGCCACCAAATTTGACATTTGGGGGGGGGAGTAATACAAGACACCACCTCAAATCAAAACACTGTGGAACGTGAGGAACGCTGACGAATGCGTCCTCTGCATATGCCAAGTGAATCGCCAAGCAGCGGTGGAACGAGAAGAGCTGCACATCAGAAGTCCTCAAGCATCCCCAAGGCTGTCCGCACCACAAACAGTCAGCCGTGGGCCAACACAAAATGCCATCACTGTGAACTTGCGTAAGGACAGTTCCTTTTCAAACAGTTGAGAGAAACAGCTTTCAAGACGTGATCAAAGCACTGGATCCAAGCTACGTCATACTAGAGAGGTATTAAAACTCTACGGCAAGGTCTGTGAGCAAGTGGAGAAAGAACCGAGTACAATTAAACATGATGCAACTACCACTGGTGAAGTCGTACCATGGAGCCTTAGCCTAGGTTAACCTCATCTTTTAGTGTGCGTTTTTGATGTTATATAACCATTTTGAGTCTATGGCATTCAAGCGGTTGGTAATTTAGTTAGCAGCACTAGCAGAACTTGTTTATCAAGTCCAGCTTGAAAACGTTTATTCTAAAAAGTCTTCTGTGTATTTAGAATACAAAAGTCAAAATATTCCATAGACATTGGAATATGCCTCAAGGTGAGCTTCAAACGTGCACGTACTTTCATTCTTTTTTCCCATGATGCGAAAAAAGGATATTGAGCAACTAGTCATGTTGACGTTAATTTTACTTTTATTCCAATTTTTTGTTGCAATGAATTGTACATACGTATAGCTGTACTGGATGAATGTGCTATTGTTGTATCTATTTCTGAATGTATCTATTTCTGTGCTTGTTGTAGATTTGTCTGTATAACTGGTAGTGTGATAGAGAATGCAATGCTGTTGCATTTAAATGAATGTTTTTACTGTCTGGGGATTGGGTGATTCTGTGTACATGCCCAGGTATTGGAAGTGGAAACGGTCCTTAATAAAGAATAATAATAATCTAAATATTTTATTTGTCAACAGTGTCGAAGTGTCAAAGAGCATTTCAATTGGCATATGTAAGAAATTGTGAGTGTCTTCGTCCAATGCCCAGGCTGAATTTCACTCATCACTCATTCACAATATCACTGAAACACCAGATGGGGGTCTCAACAGAAAGTGATCAAGAGCCACGGTGCAAAGCGACATACATGGCAGATGACAGGAAAGAATCCATCACAACCCGAGCTGCAGCAGAGATCACTGAAAGGGAGGCGACATCCACAGAGGAGCCTCCACAACAGACAAGAGAAGCTGCTGAAGGAGCTTCTGTTGTCTGCTGTGTCTGATGTCTGATGTTGCTGACAGTGAGGGGCAGCAGAGTCAGGCTTTTTCAAGAAGACAAATGTTCTACAACTTGGACCAGTTGTCTTCTCAGGCAGACATGTCATCAAGAGCTACCTGCAGGCCCTGGAGGTTGATGGTGAGACAGATCTACTGGAGTGGTGGAAGCTGCACCGTGCAAGAGTGCCAAGCTTTACCTCTGTATTCCAGCCCCTTCAGAGATACCATTCAGCACCGGTGGCAACCTTGTGACCTGCCACAGATCTGCTTTGAAGCCAGAGGCAGTTGACTTGCAGACTTGTTTTCCTGGCTAATAACCTGCAGGAGCTGCGAGAGGTCATTAAGCTGGCCAGGTAAACCGGTAACAGTGTCTGTGCTTTGCACCAAGAGAGGTGCACTGTTTGTTTGGGGGGTTTTGTGCCTTATGAGGGCCTATTCCTGCAATACTGCAAATGGAAGACAGGCATGTATTTTGTAATTTTGTATTTTGAGCGTTGCATCGTTGCACCTGCTGTACTTGCAGTTAGTTTTTCACGTTGTGCAAACATTGAAAAGTGTTCATGTCATATGTCATATAGCGCAGGTATTTTAAGAAGTAGATAAGAGTACAGTAATAGCTGCCATGCAGTTGCCACACCAGTGCATTAGCCCCTTAGAAGCATTTATATTGACATTTTAAAAGAAAGATATACCGTGACTCTGCTTCAAATTGAAATAGGTCAATTGCCTTCAATCATGACTCTTTGTTGTCATCTAATGGTCGTTTGGTGCAATAGCGATGGCTGGGCTGTAATATTTTATGGATTCATTTGATTTATTGTGTTATTTGGAGACTCCGCGTTAATCTACTTAACTAAAACCCTTTGCTCTACTTCACTTTATTGCCATCAAATATTGACCCAGCTACTGGGTAAATAGATGTGGTGCTATAGGCCTGCCAACTGATGATGCACTAGGTGGTATTCCCTCTAAAACATGACATGTCAGTTCAAGTGGAAATGTAATCTTCCACTTGTTCTAGCGTTGTTCACAATGACCCAGTATCATCCTCGTGGATTATTTCACTTGCACGTCAATCTTTCTTCTTGTCCTCTACATATATGGTCCTTTGCAGTTGTGGAGATATTATCCATTTACTTTGGATATGTAATGTTCAGGAAAAACCTGAGAAAGAGGCCTAGTGATGAAGAGGTACGTCCAGTTGTTACCCCGCAATCCTGATGTGTATTGAAGTTCCTGATTTTCAACACCATAAGAGAATGTTACCCAGCAGTGCCCGGCAGTGTTGTCGAGTGGTGGAGTGCAGTGGCTTCACGCTGGCTTCACAAGGCTCACATTCATTCATAATCCTGAACCAAACCCAAGAAAGATACCTGTCTGCTCTGTGACGTCACTGGCTGCTCTTTTTGCAAGTTCGGCAGATGTCCTGTTGAGGCGATATGCCTGAAAAACAAACAGACTCACATTTCAACATGAAAATATTATTTTGACCAGCTGCAACGTCAAAAAAGGTTAGACCACATCATCGGTGATGAATAGATGTTAAAATAACAACCCCTGCAGAAGAAAAAGTACAGTTACAGAACCATTTGGAGACATAGCTAAAGAGATGATGGCAGTGCTATGGCTGTTAATCATTTTAGAAATGGTTAAGCTTTAAGTGTAGTAGCTTTATTCTTGAAAAATACCCTTATACACCTTTGTACAAAATAATTTGTATGAAAAGTACGCTAGAATTGCTAGACAGTGACACATTATTTAGTACAAAGTAGTAACAGCTTGTTACTGACAAATAATGTCTACATTACGGGACGGTCCATAGTGTTCAGTGTGTAATGGGATGAGAGAGACAGGAGGATGGCCTGTGTTTACACGGGCCATCGGTTTACACAGTGATTCTAGATGCAGCACCTCGTGGTCGAATAGCATTCAAATAGATTTCATGTCATATATTCCCGCCAATTTCCAAATTGATTCAAGGATCTGAAATACTTATGTACCAAATGACTGAGTTTGTAGTCCGCCTGGGCGATGCTGGTGCTGCTGAATGTATTGGTCTCGATGATATCTGCACCAGCTAGAAGATAATCCTGGAGAAAAACACAGAGGGGGAGAAGATAAACATTAGCCTATCTATGCAATTTTATGCATTCATTCATGAAATTGAACCAAACATTCTTAAATACTACTTGAATGTTTACCCTACATTGTGTTGGCCAAAAAGTAACCGTCAGTCTGGTTTAAGAGGGCAAGTAAACCCCAAAATGTTTAGTGGGTCTTACAAAGTGTCTGCGAACATTTCTGCTTCATCTTTGACAAAATTATACAAACTTCTCTTCCTTGCACACAGGTGAACAGGTTGATATGAACTATGAGTGTCACCGCCTAAATCCATGTGACCCAGCTCTCTCTCACACAATAACAACACAATTATTACAAACACTAACAAATAACAATACAACCCTTTCACAAACCATTAATATTACTATGAAATTCATTCCTGGCTGCTACATAGTCAATGACATGTTTGGTAGTGTGACAGTAATCATTTTGTCTATTGACGGACACAGCCTATATTATCCCCATAAGTAGGCCTAAGACACTTTGCATGTTGGACATTTGCGAGAAATTAAAAAGTAATTTTATTTCACTTTTAAACAAACAAGTATTCACATAAAACCTCACCGGATTATTTGGACCACAGAATCACGTCAGTAATTTTTCGTGCATTTCCCCCATATTTATGTCATATGTTTGTCATATCCCATTGCCTTCATATTGAGGCTTGTAACAATTAAACCTCCTCTAGTTATATAAATCGTAAAATCAAAAAAGAAAAAAATATATATAATACGTCACTAACATCGAAAGCCTCCTTCTACACCACTTACAGAAACAAAATAGTCCTCACAAATAGGGAAGCATTACTGGATCCTTATGTTATTCCTAAAAAGGAAGCTGTGTCCAAATGGCCAACTATTGTACAGCTGGATATAGGACATTATAGCCTACATGTATCTGATAGAAAAACCTGGTGTACCTAATAAAGAAAACCTATGTGCATACACATGATTTGATTATGTCTCCAATTCACCCTTTAAACAACTGTTTTTATCAACGGGAGTAAACCCCATGGTTTGTACAAAACGTTCAATCCCGGCTTTCTGCATAAAATACAGGTTCAACGGACTTTCACTGTTTGGTGGGAACAATCAAAACTGACTTCAACTGACTTTTTCTGCACCCCTTGGAGCAAGAAAAAAAACACCCACCAAACAAGTATATGAGTAATCATTGTTTGATTTGGTAGATAGCATCAGGCTGTGTGCGTACCTTCTGTATTTGGTAGATAACATCAGGCTGTGTGCGTACCTTATGTATTTGGTAGATAACATCAGGCTGTGTGCGTACCTTATGTATTTGGTAGATAACATCAGGCTGTGTGCGTACCTTATGTATTTGGTAGATAACATCAGGCTGTGTGCGTACCTTATGTATTTGGTAGATAGCATCAGGCTGTGTGTACCTTATGTATTTGGTAGATAGCATCAGGCTGTGTGTACCTTATGTATTTGGTAGATAGCATCAGGCTGTGTGTACCTTATGTATTTGGTAGATAGCATCAGGCTGTGTGTACCTTATGTATTTGGTAGATGGCCTCTGGCTGTGTGATGCTCAGCATATCATTGTTGCCTTTCAGAGGGCACGGATGGTCTTTGAATTCTCTCCCCTGGAAATCTTCTTCCTTAAGATTCAGCTGTTGAATCATTGTTCCCATACCGCCATCTAAGACCATAATTCTTTTCTGCAGCACCAGTTGAAGTTCCATTTCAAGTGGGCATCTAGATGCTGTGAAGAAAATGATTTGAATGAGAAGAAGATTCATTTTTCACAGTATTTCTCTCTACATACATGTATATTTGTTAAAAAGTACTGGACAAATGTTTACGTTACTGCCAAATGACAACAAATGTTTTTTTAGCATATGGTGGTAGAATCATCTGACCGGACACCACGACAATGAGAGGGTTCAGGGATGGAACTTTTTAACTTTCTCGTGAAACAAAACTGTAGGCAAAGTCTTAGCTTGTACAGTAACAATCAGTTTGGGGGATGTCACCATTAACTGAGATATTGGCCTTTGAACCCTAACGAGGTACACGTTTGAAGCACCAATGAAAAAGGTTTACATTTTCAAAATGTTTCACTTTTTATGTTTATAAAACGAAACATTTAATTAAGTCATAACATATTTTCTTCGAAGCTACTGTGTGCAATTCAGGGAGGACTCGAGGGTGGGATTATTTTGGTTGAATACTTTCAAAATCTCGCCGCCTGGTTTCTCCAAATGACCTCGTCTACTTTTAAAGGTGTGCCTATTCATTCAAAGGATCCCTCTACCCTCTTCCATAACCAAGGTGATTTTACTGACTATTGCACAATAATCTCCAAAATACTCCTCCCATGTTAAACTTGCGATAACAACTCAATCAAAACTTCAATCATAGGTTATTTGTGGAAGAAACCAGTATATTGTACTGTAGACTATTGAAGTATTAGCAACTTCAATCACCATTTAAAGGGGGCGAACGTGAAGTCGATGAAATAGTACAGTACAAGTAGAGGCGACCACAAATGATCACGTATCGCTGGTGATACTGGTTTGGTCGCCAAATTACTTATTCGTTGTGAATTGGTCTACATGCATAATATATGTATATAAATGTTTTCAAATGTGTACTGAAACTAAATATTTTTTGTAATAATGCCAAGATTGCATTAAGGGTGTACAGCAATGTTTGTCACAAGAAAACGTAGACTCTACTAGACTCATAACACCGGATAGAGCATATTAAAGAAGTGCTCGGATTGTATGCATCGTGGTGCGTTTTAAGAATACAGTTGTTTCAACGTGACGGTACGAATGTACGGCGTACGACTGTCACCGTTTTCCCTCATCTGAAACTAACTTATACACATGGCGGTTGTCCACAAAACTTTCTAGTAGCAATATCATGGATCATTGAGTTTGTCAGCTAAGACCCAACGTAGTCATGCATCATTTCATGGTTAATTTACCGGTTTCTGGAGAGTGATCAGGAATGGTTGGAGTCATTTTTGTACAATTTCAATGATCTTCGGTCCGTATGTCACCAAGTCAAAATAAATCTAATTGATTTTCTGCAACAGCACATTGTGCAGGAGGAATGTTAGGGAAGGGCGCATGCGCGATGTTTTCATAATGCCACGTTCAAGTCTGACTCGAAATGTACGGCATGCTGTTTTAGGCAACGAAGTTATGTCATAGAAAGGAAATCGCTATCACGATCGTTATCAAGTATGTGGCTCGTTTTGCAAGAAACACATATCAAAATTAACTCCTGTTGTCCGATTAATATACTGTGGCGAGCAAAGGTAATGAATATGGCAAAAATAACTTGATTTTAACAATGCGTTTGCGTGCGCATGGTGGCTCTCTCGCGTACCCTTCGTCCGTTTGGAGCGTTGGTTGGCAGACATGAACAATAATGTTCATCTATCATCTTTCACACTCACTCTGCACATTCAGGTGCATGCAGCAGGATTTCACTGTTGGCTGACAATGGCGCAACAGTCAAAGCTACAGATTCCAGTGGTCCCAAGAATAGTTTAGACAACAAAAAACTGTTAAGGAAAAGAGACAGGAGTCATGATGTGGGGAGGGGACTGCTAACGTGTTTATAAGATAAAAGGCTGACAGGAAGTGATACAAAATGAGAACATTGTAGTGCCTTTAAGTGTCAGACTACCGGAGCACCACTGTGACTTAACATATGTTAACATATGGTTAATGCGTGGTTTACTGGGGGTGGCTGACCCTTGAGATGGGGACCCCGGGAACAGCATACGGGAAAGTTTGGCTTCCGACTTCTCCCATTTGTGCCCGCCCCCGTAATTGGCAAGACTTCCCATGGTGCCTCTGAGTGCTTTGTGTTTCGAGTCGTTGTGGTAGATCTTATGTTGAATAGTTCCAAGTATTGGTTCACTATTTTGGACCCAAGGGCAAACTCACAGATGGGCAGATTGCTCCCCGGGCACTAAACATAGCAGCCCACGGCTCCTATGTACCATAGGATGAGTCAAATGCAGGGAACAAATTTCATTCCCATATCTAAAAACTATTGAGAATGACCAATAAAGACCGAAAGGTTCTCTCTTCCCGAAAGGTTCTCTCATCACTTCGTCTTCTGCTACAATATAAAAATAAGAGATTAACAGTGACTTGCTGACAGCGCGCAATGTGGATGAGTGGTGTAATGTTGGAGGACCTGAGTAGGTTGAAGACCAGCCAGGATGCTGCATTCTGGATGAGCTGCGGAAGACAAACAGCTCCTGCAGCCTGCAGTGAAAGTAGTGGAGAAGACAACAAGAGCCTGGACTAAAACTGGGGTGGTCCTCTGGATGAAGCAGATGTATACTCCTGAGGTATAGCACTCATTTGTAGGAGTGGGTGGTCGCAGCAATATTGGCATCAAGGGACAGCTGGTCATCCAGTGTCACACCGGAGTTCCTAGCTGTCCAAGTCACCGGAAACACAGAGTTGTCGATATTGAGAGAGCGGTCGTGGATGGGAGACGCCTTCCCTGTAAGCGAGAGCATCTCAGCCTTTTCCAGATTGAGCTTCAGGCCGTGTGTCGACATCCACTGGGAGATGTTAGTCAGACACACAGAGATTTGTGATGTTAGCTGGGTTTCAGAAAGAAAAACACTGTGTCACGATCCAGTGTGACCCCGACTAACACTTCCTGTTTTGTTTTGGAGTTATCTGAGTCCCTGTTGTTCTGTGTGTCTTCCTACCACCTGTTGTTAATTGTCAAATCACTCGCCTCTTTATTTGTCCCAGCTGTTCCCCTCTCCCGCTGCCAGATTGTGTGTGTGTGTGTCCAGCTCTCCAGCATTCCTGAGAATTCTCTGGTTTATTCCCTGCATACGACTCCTTCTCGCCTACTCCTCCACTTCCATTATTGCCTCCATGGTCCATCTCAGACATGGTCCACCTCGCACAACATGCCACTTTTTAACTTTGCGACCAAAAGTGCTCATGGAAAAACGGCATGAGAGGCAGTTAGATTTCTTGAATGTTCAATGTCATCAGCATGCTGTGAATTTTGGATCTAACTGTTGTCTAACTGACCCACCGGTTGCAATGGACTGGCTTAGAGTGGAAAAAGTGAAATTTGTATTTAGTTTCAAGTTTATTGCCACATACTAGGTAACAACGTACATCATTACCAGCAGTGAAATTCTTGTTCTCCGGGTCAAATCAACTTTACAGAATAAAAATAAAATCAAATAAGTAAAAAGGTAATGTAATGGTAATAAGTGAATAAAGTAAATAAGTGAATAATAGATAAGTATCTAAAAGTAAGTGTAGCATAAATAGTATATATAGGGCAGCATAGCTCAGTGGATAGAGCAGGTCATCCACTAACTGGAGGGTTGGCAGTTCAATCCCCACCTCCAACTGTCCACATGTCAAACCCCACAAATGTACTTATTGTAAGTCGCTTTGGACAAAAGTGTCAGTTAAATGCCCTTCTTATATAGTATGTAGTATGTATAGAAGTATAGTATGAATAAACCTATAATAATGCGTACTCTTCCCACACAGGTCATTGAATCTTGATATTACAAAGTACACATTCTGATACTCCACCATGAAGTTTGTGTGTCTGAGAAGCTTAACTGTCTGTTGAGTACGGACTGCTGCACAGAGGGAGCTCCACTCATCCACACCTCCACACACATATGTCAGCTCTCTCTCGGACATGCAACAGTCACACAAATCAAGTCAACTTGAGAGTTTTTCTCTTACATGTCAAGTTTCCCAAAACAGGGGCCCCCAATAATGATTTTGCATAGGGCCTCCAAAAAGCTAGAAACAGCCCTGGGCATCATAAACCATTCTATGGTTACGCCCTATGATACGCCCCTCATTTCACAGTTTTATTTACCAACAATAAGCCACTGACATACAGTATATCCTCAGAAAGCCATATATGTCGGCGAGGAAAAACCTACACTGACCCCGAGACCTCGTCCCCTTGTTCAGGGGCGGAGCTCCTCTCTCAGCTCAGAGGGAGTGAAGCAATCTGGACGGGTCCCTCTGAGTCCCTTCACGCTTCACAAAATAGTAAAATAGCTTGTACATCTTATCCTTAGCAAGCCTATGTCAAAGAAAACATACAGTGAAGCCACTTTGTCAGACAAGCTTGTTCTGAGGAACAACAGAACAGAAAACAGGTTGCCTTCTGTTGACATGTTTCAGCACCACCGAGGACAGCCAGTGCCGCTGTATGTGCATGGACTGACAGGCGATTCAGCACCACTGCAGATAGACAGTGCCAGGCAGCACAGTGACAGCCTGTCACTGACAGCTTTTGAATGAGTAGGAGAAGAGCTGAAGTGTTTTACTGCCACACTGACATAAAAAGTATTGTGCGGATAACACCAGAACTACAGGCCAGCTTTTAGTATTTTTAATTGACACTTTATTAGCTTATTCATATCTCTATCATGTGTATTGTGAAAACCCTAATAATACAAGATCAAAGATTCACCATGCCACAGAGACAACTAGTGACAGCAGATAAAATGTCCCTCCACAGGCCAAACTTTATATTGTAACACAGACTGTCATTATCTCAGACACCTGGCCTGTCGGCATTCAGCACCACTGATGATAGACAGCGGCTGTCTCGGGTGTCTCGTCACAGGAATAACACAAGCATACAATAGACATGGCGGTCTACCACAGGCAGCAGCACAGACAGGTGCTGAGATGTGGAAAACATGGATTTACTTTCTCAGCAAGCTTTAGTTCAGTGTAGTCCATTTGTGTATTCCACCAGCGAACAAAGTCACCTGAACAGATTAACGAACTCTGCACATATCACGGTCCTTTTGTAACAGTTCATCCTCCCCTCCTTCATGGTGGCAAACCTGCCAACCACTTTGTCGGTGGATGAGAAATGGCAGGACTGCATTGGTGTAAAGATTAATGGCCAACTCAGAATACAATACACGTAAAGAATGGAACTCTGGAGGTGTCGAGTAGAAATGTGCAAGCTCCATAATTTTCTCTTCAGCATCAGGGTGCTCAAATCACTTTAGGTTGAATACCATGAATTTGAATTCGGAAAATCAAGTCACAAACTGCCCCATGAAAATATTGAGGAAGATCAACTGAATAATCCTCACAAGCGATGTCTCCTGTCCTGGACTGGACGGTTCTCTGCATTCTCTTGGAAATGCGTCTTGTGGACGCCTCTGCAAACTCAATGGTCACGTTGCTTTCTCTGGCCGTCTTCTTTGCAGTGCTCTCCATTGTATCCAAGGCCTTATCTGTGCATCAGTCTCTGACTCTTTGAGTCATAGTGGTGCCAATGAGATGGCCGTGATGACATCAAGTGCAGGTAATTAGACAGGATGTGCGTCTTCTTCAGTCACATTAATCTACTCAGATAACTCAGATGTGCCAAGCAGGCCGTCGGTTAGATCATTAGGTTGATTATCTGTACTTATATCATCACGGTTGTGTTGAAAAGTTGAGCAAGATGAGAAGTAAGCTGTTAGAGGAGCACAGGATTCAATCAAACTTTTCCCTCTCGCTCCCAGCATTTCAAGTCACCCAATTTGTGTTACCTCTCGCCTAGATATGCCGACCAATAGTTATGATGAAGTTACAGTAACCTGGCCCCTGTCTGGCTGAGGGGCAGATGGTCCAGCCAAAAGGTAGCTCAGTAGGGGCCCCTGCTAAGCGGCAGCCCTGGGGCGGCCCCCCCATGGTCACCCCTCTGATGCTGCTATCCCCTCCACACTGAGGCTTCATGACAGAGTGCTCTGAGGAGGTGTAGGGGGAAGCAGTATGTACTTCTACATGGCAAAGGAGCCAAAGACTCCTTTCCCATATTTCAACTAATTTAAAAGATGAAACAAGAAGATAAATGTAATTTAATTAAATCATAAAGTACTTAAAATGTGTTGAATTCATTCAAATAAATTATGCAATCGTCCCAAAATCTACGATATTCAAAACCCCCAATACCATCCCCCCCCCAAAAAAGTCAGAACCTATAATCGCCCCTGCTTCTGGGCTACAGCCCCGGATGTTTTCAATTGCTAGCGACGCCCCTGAATACGCCTATTGGCCTGATCATGGGGAAATGGCATGGCAGTGATGATGGTCAAGAGGAGCATATGCTGTTCTCCTTATGCCTATTGAATTGTGTGCCGATCATTTGTCATTTTCAAAAAGTGGGTTCCCAAAAAATACTTTGGGAAAACTGTCCAATGGCGGGAAAATATAATGACAGGACGTGACGTAACTATAAGTGAAGTTAGTATTTTCGCGAATTCAAACTCCAGTTCACTAGATGGCGACAACAATGTATCCATACCCTCTTATTTTCCTTTTCCGGGTCACGTGAAACGCATCCATGTGTTCAACGTTGTTGAGCATCTCACACGTGAGAATCATATTTTGGAAGAAGTATTCGTTTTGATTTGCTGGTAATGTATTAATTAGTTTTAATAGATTTGTTTTAAAACAACTGATACTTGATTTCAACTAATGTGTTTGTCTTTGTCCATGTGCCTTATCTTGTGGCTGTGTTTTACTTTACATATATAAAACACGTTATACAATAGCAATAGAGGATGCTGCAGTTTTAGTAGTGTTTTTGGAAAAACTCTTAAAACTATAAGTACTTGGACAGCAATGTAGACGACATTTAGATACGTCAACGTCATGTTCCCTATATATTGGTCATATGGTTCATATGAAAATAACATTACCCAACTACCCAACTCACTACCCAGTCACTAGCCTTGTCATTGTCACTGTTGTCATTAAGTCACTAGACCTCTTAACTAATCTATGCTATGATAATCTATCCAATGTTGTTGAAGTTTCATGATGGATGGAAAAGTGAAAGAACAGAAGCGACACCAACAGAAACACAGCGGCCCCAAGTCGGAGAGGAAAAAATCTAGGAAGCTTGAAGATGCAGCCGTGGAGGAAAATGAACGCAAAAAGAATCCCAAGGCCTTCGCAGTGCAGTCTTCTGTGCGCATGGCTAAATCATTCCACAGGTCTGAGATTATCTGTGACTTAGCTCAACGCCTTTCATTTAGTAAGATTGTATTTGTATTTAAACATGGTGTTACCATTTTCTGCCGACAGAACCCAGGACCTGAAGACTAAAAAGCACCATATACCACATGTGGATCGCAGTCCCCTGGAACCTCCACCCATAGTTGTGGTGGTAGTTGGACCACCTAAAGTGGGAAAAACAACTCTCATACGGTGCCTGATCAAAAACTTTACCCGGCAGAAACTTGGAGAAATTCGTGGACCAGTCACAATTGTTTCTGGTAAGTCTGCAGCATTTCCCAGCTGAATTTGAGCAGGGCTGTCTCTTGAATATCCATTATAGTTAGAAAGATATTGGATGTTGAACCTAATTACAGTGATGTGATGCAGGGAACTAAAGACACAATCAGCGGTATCCCGTGTGTCTAGCTGTGGATACCTGCCCGGTAGACAGAGCTTGTGTTAGTCAAGTGGTCTCACGTGTTCTTATAAGCCCATGCTTCCATGGTTATTGCTCTACCCAGGTTTAATTGTTGAACCTGAACTAGGGTCATTAGCCAATGTTTTACGGGCTGACCTGGGTGGAGGGAGTTCCCCTGCGCTCGACAACTTTTACAATAACAGTCCACCAAGAATGCCTCGACGTCCAAACTGAAAGTCATGTATAACAGCACAGCTCTGCTGTAAGGGTGTGTTAAAAGATCAAGACCTCTCAAAAGCAGTTTGATTGTTTGAAAGGGTTTTTAAGGTGGAAAGCTATTTTTACCTATTTCTTGCATCCCTGATAGATCTAAGATCTAAAGGTGGTAACCAAATATATCAATGCTTAAGCTTTAACATCACTTCAATATTAAAGATATTAAATATATCTTAAATTTGAACAAAACAATATAAATATACAAAAAAAAACCATCACAATGTTTTAAGATGAAGCCCATCCCAGTTAGCTGGCTGGACACTTTGTGGCTGTTGTTTGATGTTTCTGCAGAACATGTATTGCAGATTACAATGCTGTAGTCCTCTGCCGAAGGTTTCCACACTGGTTTTGACGTGACGTCTACAGACACAGAAGGAACTTGACATAGTTTGCACGACAAAATACGTGCGCTGTAAAAATTACAAACAAGATTCTGTGATCAGATGAAACCATCATTTAATTTAATCATTGTCTTTGGCCTGAATAGCAAGTGTTATGTCTGGAGGAATCCAGTCACTTGGGGTACCTTAGAACCTGGCTAATGCCTTCCCTACGGTGAAGCATGGTGGTAGAAGCAGCATCATGCTGTGGGATACTTCTCCGTGCTCGGTAGAAGACTGGTTGGGAATGTGGGGAAGATTTATGCTACAAAATACGTTAGGATTCTTTATTAGATTAGATTCAACTTTATTGTCATTGTGCAGAGTACGAGTACAAAGACAAACAATGTAGTTGGTGTTCGAACCAGAAGTGCAAAGGAGGGATTAAGGTGCAGTATTGTACATGAGTCGTGCAATATGGGTGGACATGTTGGTCTCCAGAGTTCCCAGTACCTCAGACTGGCGGAGATGGGTGACCTTCCAACAGGACATTGATCCCAAACACACGGTCGTGACAGTGCTGATGTATCGTCATGCTGGAGTCCTTTCGTCCACTCCTCTCAGACGTGAACCCTTTCAGACACCTTTTGAGAGACCTTTTTTATTCAACATTTTCTGGCAGGGCAACAACAGTTTTCTGCAACACTAGTTGGCCTGCCATTTTTAATGAGGAAAACAATCAATGTAATCAATTTTAGAATACGACCAGAAGAAAAGAGTGAAGTATTAAGACTAAGACCCTTCTATTTCCCAGGTAAAAAGCGGCGTCTGACGTTCATCGAGTGTAACAACGATATCAACACAATGATTGATCTGGCTAAAGTAGCCGACCTGGTGAGTTTGGGTTTTTACCTTCTTGTTAAACTTCAAAAAGGACTTAAAATTATTGTTATTCAATTAGAAGAATGCAATTTAGAATGCATTGTGTTGAAAATTCATAATGGTAGTTTCATATGATGTACAAATTACACTTTCCAATTAGTAAATGTTAATGTTGTCTCCTATTTTCAGCGTCTGACAAATATCTAAACCCTTTAATAATTTTACGTCCACTTGCTTTGCAGGTTCTGATGCTGATTGACGCTAGCTTTGGCTTTGAAATGGAGACGTTTGAGTTCCTCAACATTTGTCAGGTGCACGGCTTCCCACGAATCATGGGTGTGCTCACACACCTCGACTCCTTCAAGAACAACAAAACGCTACGAACGACAAAGAAAGTCCTCAAGCATCGTTTCTGGACAGAAGTCTACCAGGTGAGCATCAGACGTCCGTTGCCACGGGAAATGGTCAAAGCATTCTCTGAATGGTCTCCACGTTCAAACGCATCACGATTGATGTTGGATACCACTCCAAGGAAATTGAGCTTTATTGCACATGTTGAGCTTTTAATGTCACTACAATCTATTGGACACACATTGACATAATATAACAATCTAATACAACCTAAACATGTTGTTACCTAAACACGTGCCACATGTTAACATGTTTTGGTGAAAGATGGGACATGGGGTTACTAACAGTAAGGCTTACAGCTGGAAGAAATTGCTGGCTTGAGAGTGAACATTGAAACTTGACTCTATTGACTTAGTAGTCAATAGTCAAATAATAATAGCCATAGCTTAATAGCCAAAATTGTATTGTTTTAATATATACTATGTTACTCTGCAATTATTTTGACAAGAATTATAAAATGTTTCCTGAGACCATTTCTTTCCGTTAACAAGTTAGCTTACGTTACGTTTAGCAAATGACCTACGTTCATCAGTGTCAAACAATATTATATTGTATTTTTCTGCCCACTCTTCTAAAAAATTGTAATTGGAACAAAATAATAATGTTATTAACAGTTTCAGGTAAATGAACAGTTCTTTTCTGGAAAAGCTATTTTGTTTTTCGTTTAGGGTTAGGGTTAGGGTAGTTTGTTTCGTTGCCTGAACCGGCTCAGAGCCCCTGCTGAGGGTTTTATTTGTATTCCTCTGCCAGGGAGCCAAGCTGTTTTATCTGTCTGGGATGGTCTACGGTGAGTACCAAGCCCAGGAGGTGAAGAATCTAGGTCGCTTCATCTCGGTCATCAAGTTCCGCCCACTCGCCTGGCAGACTTCCCACCCTTACGTCTTCGCTGACCGGTGAGCTCTCAAATGTTTGTCAAGTCACATATCAGTATTCACTTTTAATGTTTAAGTCTTGTAATGCTACAAATGTGACTTATTAACTAATTGCATGTGTCTCTATTCGCCCAGTATGGAGGATTTGACTGACCCTGAAAAATTGAGGATGGATCACAAATGTGACAGAACAGTGTCCCTGTACGGCTATCTGCGTGGGACCTATTTAAAAAAACACACCCAGATCCACATCCCAGGTAGGGAAATGTTTAGTCTTGGTAGAAGTGTTTTAAGCCCTCTTCTCTGCAGCATGGACCATTACACACCACCTTTTTCACGGTGTGGATTTGCTTTTTACAGAGCGACACCAGTGTTTGAGAATGTTGTATTAAGCAGAGGAAAGTATCCTCTGACACTAACACTACACTTTGGCCAGAACTCATGAATATTACATTTAATCACTGAATAACTTTTAATTCAGAGCAGCCAAATGGCTGGTGGTTCTTTGCTGACTACAAAAAATATAATAATATATAATAATATCCAGCAGCAATTTCTGCTTATTTTGGGACCATGAAGAGGGGAGATGAGCACTAGCTGATTGAAACGGTGAGGTAGATGTTGAATGCCACACATTGGTATAACCAGGGTGAAATATACACGATTCAAACATATTTCATCATGCAACATCAAATGATGACAAACACTTTTAGAATAAAAGTGGCAGTTGTACCTGTAGTTAGTTTGAACTGTAGTTAGTTTTCTAACTTCAGTTCATTTCTAACAACTCGGAGCTCGTTCTCATGAACCTGTGACGAACCTTTCAGCCAGTATTTTTTTGTGGTGTTATGCAAATCTATGGGAAGTAATGGATGCTTCTGTGGTGTTTCAAGCCCACTGCCCTGTGACATTGCAAGCCCACTGACATGCTCCACTTCTGACTTGGCCCATGACCAACCTGCCCACCAGATTCAGTCCAAATTCGTGCTCAACATTTCTGGATATCCTGCACAGACGGACACACACGGGCATGAACATGATGTCCTTGGCGGCGGGTGTTATTCTGAAATCATTTCAGAATCCTTGTTTCTGAGGTGATTTAATGGTGGAAAATAGATCTCTTTTATATCAATCATCAATCGTCCATTGAAGCACGCGGGGCACTTTTCAAACACGACGCTCAGGTTCATATTCACTGACATGTACCAGCTTAAAAACAGTAGCATTGTTGCTGTCACAACATGGGGATGACACCCCAGATCTCTCGGCCACAAACACATGCATTGAGCTGAAACACTCGACTCATTTGCCCTTAAAAAATATTTGACACATTTTTTTGCGTTCTCCATTCCACAGGTGTGGGAGACTTTAGTGTGGCAGACGTAGGCTTCCTCCCTGACCCTTGTCCCTTACCAGACACCCAGAGAAAGAGGACCCTGAATGAGAAGGAGCGTCTCCTGTATGCCCCCATGTCTGGGGTTGGAGGTGTCGTGTACGATAAAGACGCAGTCTACATCGACCTTCCCAGCAGCCATGTTAATCGGGAGCAGGTAAATCCTCTTATGGTTTCTCAGGCCACACAGGTGTACTCTATTTTTGCAGTTCACTGTTGAAAGACTGATCAGTGCCCAGTGATCACTGACAATGCCCCACAACCCACCAGAACGCATGCTTCTTCACACTACATGAGTTTTGTGTTTTGTTTCACATTTGTATTTCTTGGTGCGCCTACTTCCCTTGACCGACTCCAGCGTAAAACAGATTAAACATAATCCCTAAAGGATCTTGATGAGATTACACAGTGAGCATGTAAAGTGTGTACATGTATAACTGAAGCACCGTAAAGATGACATGAAGGAAGCGTTGTATTGTAAAGTTATGACTAATGATGCACAGACTGATTACTGACCATGGCCAATACATACCCTAAACACACGATCGGCCGATCAACTCAAAAACCCTTGTGCATGAGATGTGCTGTCATTAAGTTCAGTCACTGAGACAAAGCTTTCACAAAATGTATTTTATAGACATAGCATGTTGTTGATCTGCGTTAAAGGATGCAATTACCAGCCCGCAGCTCACTGGGCCTCACACGACCTGTGTTTTCTTTGTAAATGTATTGTGTATTTTGTACGTAGGATTGTGCTAAAATTAGTAGTCCCCCCAATTCCTTCTGCTCTACATGGAAGTCACTGGCTGCTCCGTCGCAGTGATGAAAGATGAGCTAGAAATAATTATGTTTCCAAACGGCGTAACCGAAGCGCTAATATAATCTCTTTAATAAAGCTATTGGCCTGTTCAAAGCAGAGCTTATGTAGATTTGTACTTTGCAGTTGCAAAGAATTTTGCTTTTTTTTTTCAGTGCAATGTTCCACATGTTAATAATAACTTTCCAAAGCTTTCATGCATTTACTGCCTTTTACTGCTGTATTTACTGATAACTGAGATGCCTTCCATATGGTCGCATATTAGGCACAATCATAACAATCATAAACAAGGAAGTCCATTTGGAAATCAGCATTTTTTTTTGTGGGAAGTGAAACTAACAGGGAAAGTGACATCTGGACAAATCTGCTTCAATATCGTGGTGAATGATGCTTTCCCCTGCCCTGCCTATGGTGGCGACTGCCTCTGGCTCAAGTTCATAGCAGTGCTGTGGCTGTAGGTATACATGTGTTAAGCAATGTTGATCTTCTCTCAATGCAATAGGAGGAATCACGTCCCACGACTGAGCTGGTCCGCTCTCTGATTGACACACACGCTACACTTGATGCCAAAATGGCTTCAAGCAAAGTCTCACTCTTCAGAGGCTCTGCCACCTTAACCGACACAGACGTTGAGGGGGATCAACTGTGAGTATTTCTCTCATTTTGTGTCTTGTTTGGTTTAGTTTGTTTTGGTCTCATTTTTTCCTCCATTATCTCCAAGGGTTCACGCCGTGCCCCAGTTGAGCCAGTCATCAGACCCTGCATCCAACAGGGAGAGAAGGAAGATGATATTCACAGGCGATGTCGACGCCCTTGAAGCCAACAGCGAAGAAGGAGAAGATGATGGAGAAGATGATGGAGAAGATGGTGAAGATGGTGACAGTGATGGTGATCTGGATGATGAGGAAGAGTCTGACGAAGATCAGGAACAACTGGACACAAATGAAGTTGACAACGTATCCATGTTTATCAAGCAGGCGAGGGCATCTGCTGAGCAGCAAGGGACAGTTACCGATTCAGTTTGTGTGCAAACTGAAAAAAGGCGCAAGATGTCACTTGACAAAGGGGAGCCAAAACTCTCCGAGATGCCAGCCTTTGCGGACAGTGAAGACGATCTGGAGATCAGCAAGGAAGATCTGTCAGGCTGTGAGAGTGGAGCAGAAGAAAGTGATGATGATGATGATGATGATGATGATGACGATAATGATGATGATGATGATGTCTGCTCTGATGAAGAGTGGACTGAGGAGCAACAATCTGTGGAGTGTGGGGTAATGTCAGAAGAGATGGAAATCCCTGTGGATCCCCCTAAAACCACTGAAAAAAGATCTCCAAAGCCCTTGGAGATCGAGGGACAAGACCTGGCGTATGAAACTGAAGGTACCTGCTTTATTTGCTGTTGATGATCGTCACCGTTTTGTAATTCATTGAAGCTCACGATGGTGAAATGCATTGTAACACTTGCCATGCCGTGTACTTCATGCCATGTAGGAGCGTTGCGGTGGAAAGACGACCTGCAGCAAAAAGCATCAGACGTCTTCCTTCGGCAGCAACAAGCAGCCCCCAACCTGCGGAAGCTCGTGTACGGTGCAGGTACGGTCTGGTCAGGGAGGACCTGCGTGGTGCTGTTTTATTATATTAACATCACCATGTTGGCCTATGGCATATTACATTTAATATTCATTTGCGCAAATTGTTTCTGATTAAAAGACCCGCTTGTTCAGAGTTCACCTGAACCCTGCATAACTATCCTCATGCTCTTATTTGTTGTATGTCCTGGCACTTTAATCTTTAATCTTTGTCATTTGGCACTTTGATTGCTCTTTGTAATTTGGCACATAGTCAGAGATGTTGCATACTAGCAATTTGCGGTCCCGTCGCTATGGGCGGGCCATAGGGGGCCTGGCC
>OMKQ01094487.1:0-13955 GCA_900302335.1 Phycis phycis
TGATAGACTCCAAGACCAGGCCAGTACCTGCGCAGGCCCACCCAGAGGTGGCTGGTCAGTGGGAAGGGGGCACCAGCCACCAGCTCATCAATCACCTTCTGCTCTTCTGGGCCCCTGATTGTCAGCAGGTCCCAGTGAAAGTCTCTGCAGTACAGCAGGGCGTCCGACCAGCTCAGCTGCTTCCCCACTAGTGTGGCGTTCATCTCCATCTCCTGAATGCTGAGGGAGGGTGGAGGAGGTGCCAACTCTGGAGAACAAAAATTCAGGGTTTCTCAGCCCTAACAGCCCTATAAGCCTACAGGGAAAGTATCTTTCAGCGAGACAGCTCCTCACTTCCAACTATATTACTGTCAAGGAGATAGTAAGCAGACACCTTTCAATTTCCAAAAGAATTATTAGCGACACTAAATTCATTATCAAGCAGTGTGGAATCTGTATTACATTGAGGGCATTTAGCAGACGCTTTTATCCAAAGCGACTTACAAAGAGTACATTTGTCATCAGACTGATCTGTATAAATGCATACATATTTTTGAGGACAAATTATATCAGCTGCTTCCCATTCCTATTGTGTTTTTCCCTGTCTGTCTGTGTTGTCCTGGTGGGCTAGGTCGCTCATTCCAATTCGGGAGTTCGGCAGCTGGTGCACCTGGTCTTCATCAACTAATCAACCCCTGCAATACATGTACCTTGGCTCGTCTTCCAGACTTTGTCTGATTGTCTGTCAATCATAGTGGTAGATGCACTTTCAGACTCCGGTTTCTCTTCCTCACTGTAGTTATCTCCAGTGAAGTACTGAGCTGCTACATCGTGTTCATCTTTACGTTTCCCTGTGTTTCTAGAACCAGTTTCCAGCCTGCCGCTCTCGAATTGCCTGCAACTTGCCTACCACTTCTTGCCTCATCTGCTACCTACCCATGGCGCATCCTTTACCTTCACCCACCCGGAACCATCCATCAGTACTCCCTAGTTCTAATACATTAAAACTTTGTTCTCCCTACTCCGTTTGTCTGTGTTCTGCATTAACAAACTTGCCAACACTTGACAGTTATTTCTCTGAAAAAGAAACTGTCAAAGTCTAATCTCAGCACACTTGATCTCAATCGATGTGAAAGGCTATGAGGTGTCTCGGACCACACAGGTCACACAGACCAATCCTGTAGACTTTCATTTGGTGAATGCTTTTACCCAAAGCTTCGTACAACACTGTCGGTGCATACATTGTTAGCATAGGTAGCCCCAACTGGGAAACAAATAACTAACCATGGCAGTGCTAATGCCAGGCCCTCATGTCCCTATGTAGCAGTGAGTGCTAGCAGTCCTAGTTGTTACTGTTTTGGTTTTTAGGTGTCTTTAAAACTACTTCAACCCAGCACACCACGCAATAACCGATTCCATTCCCCAACAACCAAGTTCCGATTCCCAAACCAAACCCAAACAAACATGGCGGTCAGAGGCCACACTATCCTGACTTTTGCACTCTTGCACTTTTTTTCAGAACATCCTATAGTCAAAAACTGTGGACAAAGTCATGGAGATGGGGTCAAAACAGACTGTACATGTTGCAGCGTAAATTGGACACTTTCGCTTTGTGCGCCATGGCATCTGTTGGCTCCCAATTGGCTATAGTCTTCCTTACTTGCATGACAATTCATACACTGCGTACTCACATTTATAACAGTTTCCAAACAAACATAACATTATTATGATATACTATATTATTAATATACATATAATATTAATATACAATGTCATACAAGTTATATTTTGCATCAACACCAGTTGCTGATGTAACAATAAATCACGTGTTAATTTGCCAGAACGTCTCCCAAAGACAATCGCGGTGAGTTTGCGTAGTATCATACTGTATTGAGCTCGGGCGCCGCACTGTTGATACCGAAAACGACTTAACTGGAACCAACAGTTTCACTGACACCCATCCCACATGGCGTGTATTGATAGACTGGAATCCTACCTCCGTACACTTTGACTTCACACAACGTCAGGTATGTATGAGAATAGGGCTTGAAGAAGTTGATGAACTTTCCTTCCATTCCCCTGCAATGGACCGTCTGAGTCAGTCTGTCTGGGAGATCATTGATGGTGGCACAGCTGAGGAAAAGGGAGAGAGAGAGAGAAGATGCAGTAGCCTGTTGAAGGTTGGAATCAGAAACCAGATGCCGCAGCTGTGTCTCGCTGTAGGGAAAGGGGTAGTGAACCCAAAATCGTTTGCCCCGTGATTTGATTGGAAGTTAGGTAGGTAGTACCAGTGATTCACCTGGGATTGTAATTGCCGTTGTTCACCAGGGAACTCCCGATGCGTATTTCCAAGCCGTCAAGCCTGTCTCTAGCTTGATTCCTATTAGTGACCTCGATCACTGACACCCTGTACACACCGGGCAGCTCAAGCCTCCACCATGGATTATTTTGTTGACGTGTATGAGTGCAACTGCGCCTCCAAACAGGGCTGCAGCTCCCATCGATGGCGTATGCAGCAGCTCCGTGTGTGTAGGTTGTAGACTGGATGGCCTTGCCCCTCAGCGGCACGTCAATGAGGGATGCGGCTTAACGGCAAATTGAAACCACAGTAGATTGTCAAGTAGAATTCTGCTGTTCAGAACACATAGAAACACTTAGTCACGTAGTATGTTTGGATGACATGCTCCAGCCCTCCTTCAGTGGGGCACTTAAAAATACCTGAAGATCCAGGTGACTTCCACAGGTGGATGAGAACACCTGGTGCATGAGAAATAATATGATAAATTATCAACATTATCAGCTTTCAGCGTATCATTTTATATTATTATATAATTTTACTAAAATTAACATTCTAATTAACTTAGAACTTAGAAGATTAAAACGTATATGAATATTACCAATACTACCTATATAAAAAGTACTTCTGATCGTACAAAAGTACTGCCTTATCTCATCCTTCAAACGTTATACTGTTATAATTGTTATAATTGTTATAATTTATGGTAGAGACATCACAGACCCACAATCACAAAAACATAGGAGGTCAACAGTCAAATGTCCATTTCTATTATCTGGCTGGTTCATTTGAATTAATTTAATAAAATAAATAAAATAAATAAAATAAATAAAATAACTAAATAAAATACAGTAGTGATGTGTGGAATACCTACCAATGATACTGCAGAGGAGACGACTGGACCCCATGGTTCTGGAGAAACAACAGGCTCAGTTACTGACAATAGCTCATTCTAGCTACTAGACAGACATCCCCCTGTATAGATCCTATAATCTGATAAAAGCGAGAAAGAATAAATAATTTCCAATGTAACTATAATATAATTGTTTAATCTCCAACTTGTAGATGATACACACCAGCAGAGCCCTGATGTGGTTTTAGGACGTGTAAGCATTTGGTTCTATATTCACTGACCGCTTTGCCTGTAAACAAATGCTCACATGTGCAAATACTTTCACCCGCAGGCAGCCTGTTCTTTCAAGCGTTACATGCAAAGGGGATTTAGTCTTGGCAGAATACAGGGCGGGGGGCAGCTCGGTGCTGCTGTGCTGAAACCAAACAGGAATGACTTAAGCAAATATTAATGTACATTCTGACTTGACAACTATATGCCCACATTCACAAAACTAACACTAGTGTTGTTACAGCTACTGCTGTGGGATGGCAGTGAGATTTCATTCAGACCGTTATTTTTCTATTATTATTATTATGTATTCACAGAGTATCTGTGGATACGTTTGTTTCTTTGTGGTTTAAGTATTATTATAATTTTACATTTTGAGCGCCCATATCTCTGCAGTGCATTGGTCCAAGGTTTAGTAATTTGGCGACCATATAGATCTCTGTGAAGAGCAGGTTTAGGTTTAAAGTCCTTATTTTACATGCTGAACATTTTATCCTCTTGGAGCCATAATGTCCATCTGGAAAGATTTCTCTGCACAGCAAAAATCCACTTGTGTTGTGTTTGCGCGAGTTTGTGCATGTCTGTGTTTCAGTATTACTCTTAGTCAACTGAATGCTAAATTACGTTTTTCATCTGAGAATACCGAATTCCAATTCCGAGTTCGGACAGCCTCTCAAAAAGTCTTGCTAGATGGCACAATGCAAGCCTGATGAACAAAGCGCAGGTGCGGCAACAAAGGGGACACATCTTCAGTGGTCTTGAAAATGTCAGCATGATCATTCTGCCTGGAAAACTGAAGCTCTGAGGCTTGCAGTTTGGACTCCTAACCAGAGTGATTTGGCCATTCATCTTGTTTGACATCTCAATGTAGATTATGATTGCGTGGTCCACTACCTTGCGCATGAAAAAGTGTCTTTGTGTCCCAGGATATCTCACCAAGAATGGCCTCCATGCCAGCGTTGCTCCTGAACTGATGACACTGAAGTACTCCAGTGACAAGACTATCAGCAATGCTGTCCTAACCCTGGCAACTGGGTGTGTGGACCCCATCTGAGATCTGGGGCACATCAGGTCTGAGACACTGCGAAACTGTGGGACAGATTCAGCATAGAAGAGGTGGCTGTGGGCCACAAGGCCACAAAGTAAGAGTTCTGCTGATGTTCTGAGCACTATCAACTGATATTTCACTATCGGTCTAGCTTACTTGAAATGTAAACGTTTTTTAATTTGTCTGAGAGAACAACACCATCTGCGATCGATGGTGTTTCCCATGCATTGATTACATTTACATTTACATTTAGGGCATTTAGCAGACGCTTTTATCCAAAGCAACTTACAAAGAGTACATTTGTCATTGATAACATTCTTTAAAAGGGCAAAGTCGCATTTCATCAGAGTTGCGTTGCAACACCTTGATTCGCTCTCGCTCACTCTCTCACCAGCAAGCTGACCAAATACCTTCTGTGAACAACCGCTCCTCCTCTCCTCCATGCGCGAGATGAAGGATCGTCATCAGCTGTCCTCTGCAGAGCAGGCGGCTGGCCGCATTCACTCACAGAATCAATCCGTTCAGTTCATGAGTCAGTATGAGGCACGGGTGAGATACAAGTACCTGGAGTCAAAAAACACGGTGTGAGCCTCAAGGAGTGCTCGTGTATTCGTTTTGTATGCGAAAGACTGCTAATGTACACATGGAAAGTCAGTTTAATCTGTGTTATGTGTTAAATTCTGTGCCTGCTTTTTACTGTTGTAGAACCAGCAGGATGCACTTCTTAACAGAGCTTGTAATCCATTGCCAACATTTGGAAACGTGAGACGTCTTGGGTTTGATTGCATTTTAGTTAGTCAGAGTGTGAATATCAGCTCCATATCATATCCAGTAAAATAGTGTTACCCTAATTATGTTGGTAACATTGATGTGTCTGGAAGGTTTTAAAGTTACAACAATGTTCAACATGTTCCTAATGTTATCTTTAGGATGATTGTTTTGACCACAGATAACAGTGCTCAGCTAACATTATCTACAGCTTGTTGGGTTGTCGACTCTCTCGCTAAGTTAGCAAGTTAACGCTATGTTGTGACATAACATGACTAAACGGAACGTGAACAAAGAAGACATCAACTCGTCCGTGATCATGATTTAATTCCGGCAAAGACAACAACTCCCATGATCCCACGTTACAACTTGCATACAACATTCTCACAACTGCACATAATTGTTTTTTATAGTCACAGGGCCTAGTACTTGTCCCCTTCACAGCTGATTTACATTTCTTTCCATACTGTCCCCAGACACGCATACCAACACATTCTGATTTGGCTGAGGTCAAAAGGTTCTTTTTGCATATGCGCAGATAATTTAGGTTTAAGCTCAGATAACCTAGAAACCTGACACTTGTTTAGAGGAAGAGGTCACAGGGAACTTTCCCTATTTTGATTGACGGTGTGCTCCGGGAGGGGGGGGCATACACAGGACCCAATGACATCTACTGTTATTTGTGATCAACATATTTTGCTGCAGAATCAGTTACAGATGTGATATGAAGTAGCATAACGTTTCATAAACAATTCTTATATAATAATACATTTTATTCAAGATTCAAGATTCAAAGTGTTTATTGTCATACGTGCAGAATAAACGTGTTCCCTGTACAATGAAATTCGTATTCTACTCTACTCGTCCACACTGAATGCCAAAAATGTTAAAAAAAAAAGGTTAAAAAAGGTTAAAGGTTAAAAAAGGTTAAAGGTTAAAAAAGGTTAAAGGTTAAAAAAGGTTTATAATGTTGTTATGACTTTTGCTTTCAGTATTAAGTATGAGTCCCCTTTTAGTCTAGGATGATGCTATGCTGTTACATATCTCCTCCACACAAGGAGAATGGGCAATCAGGATGACAATAAGCTAATCATTTTGGTGCATTACATTTACAGGGCATTTAGCAGACGCTTTTATCCAAGGCGACTCACAAAGAGTACATTTGTCATCAGAAGGTGAAACATTTCATTGCTGCTAATACAGTAAGAAAGTCACCAGAACAAATTTCAAGCATTTCAATTATTAACTATTGGTAGTATACAACATCTCTGGCTAAGTGCCAAGTAACAAAGAGCGATTATAAAGTGCCAGACATACAAGAAGGGCATGTGGGTAGGTTTTTTTTTATTTCTATTTTTTATATAGAGGTAGAGGATGGATGTTATGCAGGGTTCAGGTGAACTCTGAACAAGTGGGTCTTGAGTCTCTTCCTGAAGATGGGGAGTGACTCTGCAGTCCTGACATTGGCAGGGAGCTTGTTCCACCACTGTGGTGCCAAAACAGAGAAGAGTTGAGATTTCGCCATCCAACCTAGAAACGAGCCTGCAACAAAGATGTCCTCATGTATTGGTTCTGAGCTGACTGTTACAATATGCACAAAAGATAACTCTGTCACATCAGTCGGATGTGTAAGGGACGTTTTCGGTCATTCAGGCTGGAAGTGGTATGTCGTGTCCTCGATACGTCAAGGTTCTTCGTCAGACACAGGTGGCAACCCCAGCCGTTGCTGTACAGTTCAGTTCAGTTCACGGCAGGTCGGTCAGGCTGGGCACGTCACCTGTGAGATCGTGGATCACAGTGTGTTAAAGTGTGGTACAGTGATTACCCATACAACAGCAGAGATCGCACGTCAAGGATGTCTGATGGCTGGCAGGGTAAACTTCCAACGAAACGTTGCACTCACTCACGCTGCACGTTTCTCTTCTGCGCGGGGCAGCGAACAGCAAACAGCGACAATGAGTAGGCTAGCTCCTTTTCCCTCGCAGTTCACGCAGAGAGTGGGGGAGGGGTGAGCATAACGTTCAGCTAGCACTTCACACCTCGTGGTTGGATAGCGGGGGCTGTGAAATAAGAAATTGTACAATGAACAGTTTGGTCAGTCAATGAACACACGGTTGCAACTGTGATGTAGACTCATCAGTTAGAATGTTCCTTCTCAAAATGATATTACTACAACAGAACTACTAACCACTTTGAAAAGTCCTTCTCCATTCTTGGTTGTGACGGTGTTAACACAGAAGCAGAGGCTGACATGAAATAATTAAATGATATACAAAACTACATATTTCTGTTCCGAAACTGCTAAAATGCAAAACCAATTATGAATGCCCAATCCACATAATAAAAGAATGGAGTATATTTGTGATAAGAATATATGCAACAATGCACAGCTATGATATAGACGGAAATGTAGTCCTTCTGCCAAGCTTATAATTCATCAACAGTACCTTGAAAATGTAAGTTAACACTGTTATTTTTTATTGTACTGTCTTGCAATTGTTTCAACATACAATCAGATGGAATCTATTGTTATTTCAACCCCAAGTGCTCCATATCATATGTAGGATGGATTTTATTTTTGTTTTGGTGTGCTATTCCTCTTGAGCACTAGGGTTATTACTAGCACTAAGTTGTAAAGGCCGAGATTGGCCACAGGAGATTTAAAGGTCTGCTTCTGCGAAAACCCGTTTAGTACTTGTCCTTTTGACGTACGATAGGTTACTCCGTTACTCATAAGGACAGACTTGTTTGCCTGATAGACTCCAAGACCAGGCCAGTACCTGCACAGGCCCATCCAGAGGTGGCTGGTCAGTGGGAAGGGGGCACCAGCCACCAGCTCATCAATCATCTTCTGCTCTTCTGGGCCCCTGATTGTCAGCAGGTCCCAGTGAAAGTCACTGCAGTAGAGCAGGGCGTCCGACCAGCAATGCCGCCTCTCCACCAGTGTGACGTCCATCTCCTGAAAGTTGATGGAGGGTGGAGGAGGTGCCAACTCTGGGGAACAAAAATACAGTATTATGGTGAGGAATTTCTCCTCTCAGCCTTATAAGTCTACATGAAAAGTAAGTTAAGCGAGACACATACTCACTTCCTACTATTTTACTATCAAGGGTATAATAATTACACTTTTCAATTTCCAAAAGCATCATTAACAACACAAAATTTGACATGTTTACCTCTTGGATCCATAATGTCTATCTCTGCATGAATTGAACAGTGGAAAAGAAAATGGTGCAGGTGCAGATGACCTGTATTTCGTACACATTTCTCTATGCCTTATTCAGATTCTAATTTGGAAATTATTCAAAATGGCTGACGGAAATCTAAATGTATCAATAAGCCATAAATCATAGTTACTCTTGAGAATGAAGAATCACTTGGTGACACTTATCTCATCGGTACCGAGTGACTGGCTCCTGCACATTGCAGGAAAACAGCAGTCGCTGGGTAGGGCGGTGAGTGCGGGTTGTGAATACCTTTCATGACTGTTAACAGTCCCACATGTAACTGTTTTGGTCTTTAGGTGTGTTCTTATTATTTCAACTCAATAACCGATTCCATTGCCTTACAACCAAGTCCCGATTCTCAAACCTGAAACTCACACGAATCGCATTCAAGATCGAAAACGTGACTTTATCACAAACAAACATGGTGGATGGTGGCCACGCTATCCTCACTTTTGCACTCTTGCACTTAATTTTGATTTGCCAGAGCATCTCCCTATAATGAACGCAGAGTCGGATGGCGTAATATTAAACTGGGTTGAGCTTGCACACCACACCGGTAACACCGGAAAGCGCTTAACCCAAACCAACAGTTGCACTGATACACCAAACCTCACGGCCATGATGGCAATGTATTGGTAGACTTGGTTCCTACCTCCGTACACTTTGACCTCACACAATACCATGGGTCCAGAGGGCTTGTGGAAGTTGATGTACCTTCCTTCCAATCCACTGCATCGGATAGTCTGAGTGTAGTTTGTTTTGTCATAGATAACGGCACACCTGATGTAAAGGGACAGAGAGAAGATAGCCTGATGAAGGTAGGTATTAGGTCTATAAACAACTGTCCTCCTACTGCTCAGAAAGGGACTTGCTTGATCCCCATCAGTCAGGGTTCAAGACTGCACACTCTACAGAGACTCCCTCCTGGTGGAGGGAGTCTGTTCGTGCCACCAGAGCCTCTTCCCTCTCATCGGTTCTTGTTCTCCTCAACCTGTCTACGGCGTTTGACACTGTGAACCACCAGATTCTCCTCACCACTCTCGCTGATCTCAGCATTACTGACTACTATCCTGGTTCACGTCGTTACCTTATGAATCGCACTTATCAGGTTGCATGGAATAGCTCCCTGTCCAAACCCCACTCTCTTAAAACTTGTGCCCCTCAAGGATCAGTACTAGGGCCACTTCCAGATCTTTAAGTTCTGTAATCACATCACACGGTTTCTCCCATCCCTGTTACGTGGACAACACTCAACTGTTCTTCTCCTTGCACTGGTTGAATACTGAGCACTGATTGCGTTGTGTTCTGGGAGTATAATGTTCTATGTTATTTAGTACTTGACACTTTTGTCCAAAGACATTTTCAAACCCAGTACATTGGATTGGAGTCGAACACATCCACTACACTGTCCTGCCCCGGGGTTTGAGTTGAAGTTGGGTAAGTGCCACCAGTGATTTACCTGGGATTGTCATTGCCGTTGTTCGCCAGTGAATTCCCGATGCTTATTACCACGCCGTTGAGCCTTTGTCTATTGTTGTTCCTATTTGTGACTTCGATCACTGACACCCTGTACACACCATGCAGCTCTAACCTCCACCATGGATTGTTTTGATTGACAGTATGACTGCAGCTCTCAAGAGACGGGTTGCAGCTCCCATCAATGGCACGTGCAGGAACTGCGCCCACGTATGTTGAAGACTGGGTGGCCGTGCCACTCAGCGGCACGTTAAAGACGGATACAGCTTAACGGCAAAGGAAATCACAGTAGATTGTCAAGTTGCATTCCACTGCTCAAAACATACAGACACGTAGACATAGACACAATATAAGACTTGTAGTATGTTTGGATAACTTGCTTCAGCCCCCTTCAGTGTGGCACTTAGAAATACCTGAAGATCCAGGTGACTTCCACAGGTGGATGAGAACACCTGGTGCATGAGAAAATACTATATTAATATGTAAGGAATAAACCACAACAGGGTGTACCGTGATTGGAAAAAAACATACAATGATGGGTTGATGTGGCAGAGGCCGAAGTTGTCACCACCGTGGTTCTTTCCACTTATATCACAGTTACCAACATTGATTAGATATTAGTTACCTTCATATATAATAACAATTTCATTTTTTATCAACATAATCAGATGAAAATAAAACAATCTTCCAGCTTTGAGCATATCGTTTTTGAGTCATGAAGGAAACATCTGGTCAATAGTTCTTTTTTACCGCGTTTGTTAATGTTACAGTGGTTTTAAGTGTTTCCCCTGCGGTATTTTCCAGAAGCAGTGCTGAGGAATGTGTTGGGGTACTATGTTTATGTTGTGCGTTTAGTTTGTGCGTTATGTGCACATATACTAAACATCCTTAGTATAACTAACACTGTGGAATAGTCATCAACAATTCAACAAATAATTTTACAAAGTGGTATGTATATGAATAGTACCAAAACTATCTATAGTAAAAGTACTATTGATAGTAACAAAGCACTGCCTAGTCTCATCCTTCATTCCTGTCAGTAATAAGAATGAAAACCTTTGCATAATCTTGATAAAAATGTTATTGTTGTTGTTCTCCATCATTTGCGGTAGAGATATAGCAGAGACCCACAATAAGAAAAATGTTGGAGGTCAATGGTCAAACGTCCATTTCTATTATCTGGCTGGTTCATTTGAATTAATTTAATAAATTGAACTTCATGATAAAATACAGTAGTGATGTGTGGAATACCTACCAATGATACTGCAGAGGAGACGACTGGACCCCATGGTTCTGGAGAAACAACAGGCTCAGTTACTGACAATAGCTAATTCTAGCTACGAGACAGACATTCCCCTGTATAGATCCTATAATCTGATAAGAGCGTCAAAGAATAGATAATTTCTGATGTAACAGTAATTTGTTCTCACCTTACTATAATCTATGGAGTTCAACCAAAAAGAAGGTTACAAGTACAGAGCAGCCAATCCCAGAATTGTTTAATCTCCAACTTGAAGATATTACTCACCAGCAGAGCCCTGATATCCTTCTCTGATGTGTAAGCATTTACATCTCTCATCAGTGACAGATTTGCCTTCATTTAAACAAAGGCTCACATTTGCAAATACATCCACCCACAGGCATCAGATTTCAAGCATCTTACACGAAAAGGGAATAATTTTTTGTTGGGAAAGGATGGGAAGGATGTTGGGAAATACAGAGGGGCTGCAGGTTGGGGGGATAAAATCAGTCATGAAACTTAAGAGAGAGAGGACCTTTCGGTCTTTATTGGTCATTCTCAGTATTTTTTAGAAATGGGAACGAAATTTGTTCTCTGCATTTGACCCATCCTATGGTACATAGGAGCAGTGGCCCGGGGAGCAAGTTGGGGTTCAGTGTCTTGCTCAAGGACACTTTGACATGCGGACAGTTGGAGGAGGGGATCGAGGGGATCTAACTGCCAACCCTACGGTTAGTGGTTGACCCGCTCTATCCACTGAGCTACTTCACAAAGTGCATCAATGCCACCTAGTTTCTGCTGTGCTGAAACTGAACACAAATGACTTAACAAACAGCATAAAGTGCAGCGTGCCAATTAAAAATATTATTGTTGATTCTGACATGATGGAGCCTAGGAAACACTATTTACCCACGTTCACGAAACTAACCCTAGTGTTGTCCCAATTACTGGTGTGGTGCCGGCAGTGGGATTTTATTCACACCGTCAGTTATTTTATTCACACCGCCATAGCCAGTTATAGTGTGTGATTTGGAGTCACCGGTGGACAATCTGCGTAGGCTACTGCAGATCTGCTGCGTTGTGTTTCTGTGCTTTTGCCATACCCGATCAGAGAAGCTGTGTGCTCTGCATCGGGTAGGTACACGGTACTAAGCACTCCCCTCTGTATATTAGTTTTCTAAAAGCAAAATGTTATTTAAGTTGAAAGCTTCGACATGTAACATGTATTATATTATTTCCTACGCATTGTGATGATCTGGTTGCATTTGTATTTTTTTTGTTTGATAAAGTTTGTTAATGTCTTCTGGTCATGCGGTTATGCATACCGGATATAAAGGGGGCCGTTTAGCAGACGCTTTTGTCCGAAGCGTCTTACAATCAGTACATTTGTGAGGGTTCGAAATGTGGACAGTTGGAGGAGGAGGAGGGGGGGGATCAAGGGGATCGAACCGCTGACCCTATGGTTAGTGGACGACCCGCTCTGTCCACCCGCTCTACCCACACTAAGCTACTGCCGCCCACCATAGGATATAACAAGATATAACAAGGATATAACAGGATATAGGATATAACAAGATTAGCTGCAAACTTTGCAGCCTGTGTAATACAGTGCAATTCTTTTACTTTGCTTGCGCAGATGCTGAGAGATATGTCCATCTATGCCTGAAGGCTTGATTATGTTTTATTTTTCAAAGGATTAAATCCAAGTAAAATTCTACAACTTCGCCTCGTCCCTGACTGTTTTTCAACCGAGTCTAAGTTAAAATACATTTAACCTGTATAACATACTGTACATACATCTTGTCACATACTCATCATCATCTTGTAAGTCTTATTCTGTGGGTAACACTGTGATGTGTTGGACATTTAAGATATTTTTAGTATGATTGTTTTGACCACAGATAACAGTGCTCAGCTAACATTATCTACAGCTTGTTGAGGAGTCGACTCTCATGGTAAGTTAGCAAGTTAACGCTGTTACTTTTCAAATTCAAGAGAATTTCATCGCGTAACATGACTAAATGCAACGTGAGTACAACTTTAAGCATTACATTTTAAACTTTTAATAAACTTTAAACGTTGAGTTGTCCGTGTTCATGATTTCTGAGTCACGTCGGACAGATTTTGAAATAGACAAAGACAAAGCAAAGACAGCAACTCCCATGATCCCACGTTACTTCACCACATCATCAAACTACATATTTTATCATCATTTTCATCACATTTATTATTTATACAGTCACAGGGCCGAGTACTTGTCCCATCACATTTACACAGTGGTGGGCCGTCAGGGCCAGCAAGGCCTTCTCTGCTGGCCTAACATAAATCATGATCATAATTTGATAAACGTTAGTTTCATTTTGAATTTACTTTCCCTGAATATATAAAAATATTCTTCATGTTCTCTTCATGTACGTGTTGTTTTTAGGTTAGAGTTTTTATCCAATCAGAATTCAGCTAGCTTGTGTTGCCAGGCTGTATGAAATCTGCCTGAGGCCTTCAGAATCAACAATGCTGGCGTCTATGCAATGTAAGTGAACGGGTACATGCAGTTGATAGACAGTTGCCATAGCCAATCAGATCACGAGTTGTTGATATTAGGCCTTCTAGCTGGCCTTGTTGAACGTGACATGTACGTGTCCTGTGATTGGATACTCACTTACCGCCGTAAAACAACTAGATGAAGGATAGCCTACTCACTTGTGAGTCCAACGCAGATCAACCGATCCGCACCGGAGCCACACCCAGTTAGCAGAGAGAGAAATCTAATATATCATCTCACTTTTTTAACCCACGAT
>OMKQ01094491.1:0-13059 GCA_900302335.1 Phycis phycis
TGTGTGTGTGTGTGTGTGTGTGTGTGTGAGTGTGTGTGTGCGTGCGTGTGTGTGTGGTTTCACTTCCAGCCAAAATGTAAACTCCCCAGTCAGGTCCTGGAAGCTGACGATATCAGGCACTGGGCCTGCACATTTATCAGGGTGAGAGTCACAGTTCATCTCCAGCAGTGATCTCCTCCCTGATGTTGTCATGGAAGCTTTCACCTGAGAATTCCAATTTGCTATGCTTGAATTCATATATTTGTATGTTTTATGTCAACAGAATTGACATTGTATTAGTAGGAATCTTTTTGTTTTCTTTGGTTTTCTTTGGACCTGACTTACAACACTGTGTGGATTCATCTGAACAGACAACGCTGTCTGTGTAACATCAGTTGGCAGGTGGCCCCCACGCCTCAATAACAATACCATTCCACACAAAAGTGAAGACAATGTCTTGTGACATTAAGTATAAATATGACTATTTACTGAATACCGTATAAATATTTGATGAACTGCGTCTAGGCTTCGCCTGATTGGTTTGTCCCCTACACTGAAATTGCCAACAATGGACCAATCAGCGCGGGCCCCGCCCACATCTCCCAGGAGACCGTGTAGACAGCGCAGAGCCACACTCGTCCTCCTTCAATCCTTTTCTGCAGCATGCATAATTTTTACGTTGCATCTTGCTGTCATCTTAAACCGCTCGTTTTCAGTTCTTCTAGGCTATGAGATGAATCTACAAGTCCTGAATATAACTAACTAACATGACTTCAGCCACGTTCCTCCTAGTTTCTATCTAATACTAGTTCAGATTTCAAAGTGCTACCATGCAACAATGGTATGATTCCAGAGGATACCTGTTAACCCTTCACCTCAAAAATAATGATTGTCAGCTATGATAAATGGAACATAAAGGTCATATCTTAAGTGGTTTTACATCATTAACCCCTTTAAATGTTTGGCTTTCATTTCAAGTCAGAGCAGCTTCATTCCCTTCATTTCAAAAAGGACTTGAAAAGTCAGTGACACAAATCTTCTTAAATCTATTTACTTTTAACGTGATAAATAGGTGAGCAGTCAACAGTCAAATTTATTCTCAGAGTACACTTCCTGTACTACATTTAAAAAAGAGCTTGAAACCAAAATTGTTACAGCTTTTTAAGAAATTGTGTGACTTATTGTTACTCATTTAGTAGTAATTTGTGAAAGCACATTGAGTTGCCTATGTATATGAAATGTCTACATAAGCAACATTTAACTTGACTCACTTGAAGTCAGCAATCTTTCACTAGCCCATAGTGTGCGTGTCCTTATGTGTGAGGTTTCACTTCCCACCAAAATGTAACTCCCCAGTCAAGCCCTGTAACGATATTAATGGGCATTGAACCAGCTTATTAAGGATGAGAGCCACAATTGAGCTGAAATGGCTTTGGGTATGACCATCTACTCCCTTGTGTTGTGGGTTGTAATGGCAGCTTTCATCTGAGAATTACAACGTATAGTCTGGAATATTCATATGTCGTTTGTATTGACAATACTTATTACTTATGGTCATTGGTAGCCCTATTTATGATTAGCACCACCTAAAGTACTTCAACCCTCTACTTCTTAAATTAGGTTGAAATGAAAATTGAACCACAGCATGTTGTCCATCTATTCTTTCACATCTGTACCAAAATTAATTCACTTCAGTCTACCTATATCATGTTTGTAGGAAAGCTCAAGCTCAACTCAAACTCAAACCACCTCTTCTGCAGCATGCCATCATTTGTATTTATCTTGTATCTTGCTGTCATCTTCTACTGCTCCCTTTTAGTACTTCCAGGCTATAAGACAATGCTACTAGTTATGAATATAACACAATAATACACCAGTTAGAGCCACTCTTGCAAAGAGTGGTGAAAACCGCCCTGACCATCATTGGCAGGGTGCTGCCCACCCTAGACGATATCTTCCCCACCCGTTGCCTGAGGAAGGCACGCAACATCACCAGGGACCCCAGCCACCCAGCACACTCCTTTTTTCACCCTGCTACCGTCTGGAAGACGGTACAGGAGTGGTCAGTCATGCACTTCCCGACTGAAGGACACCTTTTACCGACTGGCCATCAGGCTTCTGAACCACTGAACTCTTCCCCTAGCACTACCTCAAACCCATTGACAATAGCCACTGATGTTACATTTACATTTAGGGCATTTAGCAGACGCTTTTATCCAAAGCGACTTACAAAGAGTACATTTGTCATCCGAAGGTGAAACATTTCATTGCTGCTAATACAGTAATAAAGTTACCAGAACAAGTTTCAAGCATTTCAAGTGCTAGATTAACCATGTGATTAGTGTGATTGACCATTAACCATTGCTAGCTAGATGTAAACACTTATATGCCATCATTATTTGATGGGAACATTCAGACCATATAACTCAACACTCTATGTAAGACCATGTAAAAATACTGTAAAATACTGGATAATACTGTACAATACTTATATGGACTTGCCCTTTTCTCCTGCACATCTGTATCGTGTCATATTTTACCACTGCTTCCATCAAAGCTCATGTACAACCCTCCAGTTTATGTATGATGTAAATACTTACATGCTTTCAGTATGCACTTTATATTTCTACAATGCTGCTACAAATCATTCTCCATTGCTGCTTATTTTCATTTTTCATCTTTCATTCTCCAGCTGGCTTTCAATCTTTCCTGTGTCTTCCCTCTAATTTAAAACAGCACTTGGAGTGAATTAACACAATTTTAAATCAAATGTACCTTTAATGTGTGATCAAGAGGTGAGGGGTCAGTAGTTCAATGTATACTAACAGTCCACATCTTTTAATACATTTAAAATGATAACTGAGTTTGTTTTTGATGTTATCAAAACAGTTTATTATAGTGTTCTTAGGGTCTCACTGGGTTTGAATACAAAATGTAAATTCTCAAGTCCTTCATCAATCAAAACAAACACTACTGTGATGCATTGGGGACAAAGTGTCTTTGTTTGTTTCCATTGGTACAGAATAGGAAATTAATATTGTAATAGTACATAAATTGTGAATATTTCTCTTAAATATGTCTTAAACAAACTGGAATGTTATCCAATGCGATCATCATTTCGCAGAGGTTTTGATTGTTAAATATCTCGCTTCTGACAAGCCCAGTATCTTGTCTCAGAACAAGGGACATCATTCCAGATTTTTCTTCTTGGTTGCAACTCTGCGCAGTCTTCATTTCCCGCGTTGTTGGGCTCATCTGGACCCCAGAATCTGTTTGGAGAACAGCCATAGTTCTTAATTATAGACCCTTCAACAGTAGGCCCCTGGCTCATGTTTTAGCTGAAAATAACATATCTCCTAAAATAACCATACCTCCTAAAATAATGGCCCAAGACATTTTCTGACATGTGATTCTACCCCTTGGGCCATTTTTGATGATGCTATGTGAAAACAGAATAGAATATACCTCCACAACTTCAAGGGCAAGAAGTTGATAGATTTATCTCCCATAGAGGGCAGAAATCCTAAAGACACAAACCTCTGTTGAAAATATTTATATGTTGGTCATTTTACTTAGTGCAGGAAAACCAGTTTCTTACGACAGGGTTAGGGGTGATTCATCAACCCACTTCCATGTTGATTCGATTTCCCTATCATGCAGACCAATCCATACAGCACAACAGAAATCTTTGATGAAATCCTGGAAAAAAGAAGAAGGAGCTTTATAAAGAAGATAGCCTTAACTAAACCCCCTTCCCAATGACAAAGGAAAAGCTACAAAGCTAGTTGAAAAGCTATCTGCCTTTACTGCCCTGTAAGGTGCCAGTAGGTACTACTAAAATTATGTCATCATCTGTGACAGCATTGAGTAGCCAAGTGTCAAGTGATGAGTTTCCTTATCAGATTCATAAATTGTATTTAGTTATCGAGTCTGTAAAACTACAGGTCAAAGCTTACAAGTAAGATAGCGATAATGATAATAATGTTAAAAATGTAAAATGCGTCCTCTCTAGAGCCATGTGTCTGTTCTTGGCTACTGTCGTATCATGGCAGTGCAACATGGCAGGCTCTGTGGAAGATGGTTGCTCCCCATGTAGACATGAATAGCTGGTTTCAAGGTTACGAAAACACAAATTAAAACATAACTTGTGAATATTGTATTCCATTCTGCCAAATTAAATGCTATTTTAAGTTCATTAATTGCAAAATTCATCACACACTCACTCCACACTACAAATTAACAGTTTTTTCCATCCTCACCTGCTCCGCTTTGCTCTTGATGATGACCAGATCAGCTCCTCTGTTCAGGCAATCCTGCCGGCTGTCCACCCAAGATTTCTTTGCACTCGAGAGAAAGTAGCAGCTGCCACCGTTACGCACCCATCCCAACCAGCATCCAGTTTCATTCTGAATCAAAGCTAAGACACACAGTAGGTCAGGGAATTATTCTCGTTGATTTTGGATAGATCAACGAGAATAGAATAGAATTTAATTAGTAAGAGATTGTGTTGAATCATCTTTTGGTGCCATGTGTTATTTTGGTGAGCAGACGGTGATCGTATGTTTCATGTATACTGATTGCTTACTAGATACACTTAATTTCCTACATATTTTGCAAGCATGCTCATGCCTACTTGTATAAATGTTGAAAATGTGTACATTTACTTTTACACTCCAACTATTACAGCAGAACCTCTGGGAGAACCTCTTGGGCTGGAAACCAAAAACTAAAGAGTTTACCTTATTTTCTGTTTACTGTTCGCAGAATATGGACACCATACTTTGTTTTAGTAACCTATTAGTTTTTCCTAACCAAATGCCTTTCTGCCTTCCTTACCCCTTTCATTCACCCTTTGGATCTCTTTCAGCTTGTCTCTCTCTTGAGTCAGGTCGTTGTTAATGGTCTTTAACTGGTACATTTCCTCAGTCAGGTTGTTGTTACTGGTTTGTAGGAGGTCTCTCTCTTGAGTTAGGTTGTTGTTACTGGTCTGTAACTGGTGCAATTCCTTAATCAGGTGTTTGTTACTGGTTCGTAGCTGTTCACTCTCTAGAGTCAGGTTGTTGTTACTGGTCTTTAACTGGTTGCTTTCCTTAGTCAAGTATTTGTTACTGGCTTGTAGCTGGTCTCTTTCCTGAGTTAGGTTGTTGTAGCTGGTCTGTAACTGGTCTCTCTCTTGAATCAGGTGGTTGCTACTTGTCTTTAGCTGGTCTCTCTCCTCAGCCAGGTTGATGTAACTGGTATTAAGCTGGTCTAGCTCTTGAATCAGGTTGTTATTGATTCTTATCTGGTCTCTATCCTTAGTCAGATTGTTGGTCTGTTGACATCTCAAATCAGTCAGGTTGTAACTGGTTCCTGGCTGGACTTGATTTCCAATTAGGTTGCGGCTAGGGATTGATTGGTCCTTGGAATCTGCAACATAGGACATGCATCATATCATATATATCATATGATCTTGCCTTTTCTTTGCTTGGTAAAGATGACATCGCCAAATTAGTGTAGCCTCATAGTGAAAAAATGATGTTCTACTCACGGTGGTTGACTAAGATTATGATCCCAATCAAAAGCAGAACACATAACAACCCAAGACAGAATGAAGCAGCTCTGAAGGGTCTCTCCTTTAACCACAGGACTACAAAATAAACATGGACATACAAATATCACTGTAGTCATGCATTTATTAGTAATTATTAGTATTTGTATACTGCTTTCCTTTTTTACCTGACCGGTGACTTGCTTTCTCTGGATTGTAAGTCTTTAAACTGTCATCAAATTCCAACCCCAGCATTGTAAAACTCTGTCAAAAGAAGTGAAAAAGAAGGTTTAAGCTGTTTGACTCCACATCTGTTAATTTGCTCTGCCAATGCAACAATATACAGGATGGCTGTGAATGTTTTGGAATTGTCCACACAATGACCACATTGAACTAAATCATTCGTCCCACTCTTGAAAAGGGGGTTGGAAATGTAAGACAAAATGTATTAAGTGTACCTACCGGTGTTGATCCCAGAAAGTTCTAAAATATCAAGCAGCAGTGATCACACTCACACTCAAGACTGGTGATGTTGAGTAATTGCACTGGATATCCTGCAAAGAAGTGACCAAAGAGGAAGTTTGTGGCAATAAAATATGAAAAATTACAAATCCTTTTGGGAAAAGGGAAGTGAAAGTAGACTTGAATGAACCAGCACAGCCCTCTGTACCATGCTTTTTTTCTAAAGTACAATAATGCTTAATTTAGCAAATCTGTAAAACTAATTATGAATTACATGTACATATGACTGTTTCTACTGCAGCTACTTACTCCATTAAGAATAAACAGAATAGAATATCACTTGCATTGATGTGGATTTGATGGCAATGACAATTTTAAATTTAACTTAAAATTGTCATTGCCATTAAACTGAACTCAACTTGTCTGGAAAGTTCAATATTGCCGTGTACTTTAAGTATGACTCTCGAATCTGACTACTTTTAACTCACTTTATTTTATGATTTATCTGTTCAATAGACTGCGGAGCAAAGGAGGGAATGAGTACTAAAATACGCGTAGAGATACACCCAGCTTCATATCCACGGATGCTCTGCCTAAAGTGTTCTGCCTATATTGTGTCTGTTCTGGGTCTTTATTCGTACAGAGGAATTTGCGAGATATGGAAGCGATACTCCCCATTGCACATGGCCTTGGGTGTCCATCTGTTTTAATTGTTTGTGTACGAGTCTTAGTCAATAGGCCACAGTATATGTCTGCAGAACACCCATGTTATTCCGCGGGATCACGTGTATATATCTTTTACTGTCATGGCATATTAATCAGTACATTCTTAACCTAACACACCTTATTGCATAGCTTGTCATGATTGGTACATTCATGGTTTTTTTTATATATACTTCACAATATCGCGCGCACTTTTTGCTGAGACAAGCTGGTGAGCGCAATTAAAATCGGGAGCTAGATGCGGGTTTTGGCCACGGCAATGCGGCACAAAGGGGAGAGTCACTTCAGTAGCTGTCACACTAGCTTCCATGCTAACACCCACCTGGCAGTGAAAAGGCCTTGGTGTTAAATGCAGCTTTGGGCAAACGGCAGTCTTTTTTCAGAGGCTGGTGGAAAAGTCACGAAAAGCAGCTGAAGCTTAATTTCAAGCTGCACATTTTTAGATAAAGAACAAAAGAAATTGGGACGGGGAGGTCTTGAAAGGAGCAATGATGACAATTGCAAACACTTTGTTCAAAGACGAGAAGAATTGTCCCGATGTCATCTCCACTCTCTCCGATGTCCAACTTGGGGCAAGTACGATAGTTATAAGAGTGTCGAATCTGTCCAGGAACAGAGCAGCTGGACTGGGATCTGGTGAAGTGCAGGTGGTTTAGCATCCAATGCGACGAGTCGCTGAACAGCAGCAGTTCATCAATAGCTGATGATGTTTATCCGAATGGTGTTTGATGATTTCTCCACAAAAGAAGAACTCCTGACACTACTTCCCCTGAAGACAACAATGAGAGGAGTTGACGTTTACTACTCATCCCTACAGACCACAGACTACAGACAGGGCGCCATGACGGGTCGAATCACTGAACTAATATTTAGTTGTATAACCACTGTTTCTGACAACTGCTTCACTTCACAACTGTGTTGCATTAAGTCGACCAACTTCTGGCACCTGTGAACAGGTATTCCAGCCCAGGACGATTGGACTACATTCCACAATTCCTCTGCATTTCTTGGTTTTGCCTCAGAAACAGCATTTTTGATGTCACCCCACCAGTTTTCTATTGGATTAAGGTCTGGGGATTGGGTTGGCCACTCCAAAATGTTAATCTTGTTGGTCTGGAACCAACATGCTGCTCACTTTCTGATGTGTTTGGGGTCATGGTCTTGTTGAAACACCCAATTCAAGGGCATTTCCTCTTCAGCATAAGGCAACATGACCTCTTCAAGTATTATCATGTATTTAAACTGATGTGATCCCTGGTATGCGATAAATAGGCCTGACACTATAGTATGAGAAACATCCCCATATCATAACGCTTGCTCCACCATGCTTCACGGTCACTGTGTACTGTGGCTTGAATTCAGTGTTTTGGGGTCATCTGGCAAACTGTCTGTGGCCCCTAGACCCAAAAAGAACAAACTTTCATCAGTCCACAAAATGTTACGCCGTTTTCCTTTAGGCCAGTCAATGTGCTCTTTGGCAAATTGTAACCTCTTCAGCACATGTTGTTTTTTTAACAAAGGGACTTTGCTGGGGGCTTCTTGCCGATAGCTTGGCTTCACGTAGGCGTTTTCTAAGGTAACTTCTAAGGTACTCAAAGGTAACTTTAGACCTTCTTTGATCTCCCTGGAGCTGATCATTGGCTGAGTCTTTGCCATTTTGGCTATTCTTCGATCCATTTGAATGGTAGTTTTCCGTTTTCTTCCACGTCTTTCTGGATTTGGTTGCCATTTTGAGATCATTTTGCCTGAGGTGCCTATCATTTTCTGCACTTTATATGTTTTCCCCTCTCCAG
Organism: Phycis phycis; assembly: GCA_900302335.1. Lineage (NCBI taxonomy): Eukaryota > Metazoa > Chordata > Actinopteri > Gadiformes > Phycidae > Phycis > Phycis phycis. The sequence goes on from OMKQ01094491.1 coordinate 8,488, forward strand.
TCAACTTTTTAATCAAAGTACGTTGTTCTTCTGGACAATGTCTGGAGCGACCCATTTTACTCAGATTTTCAGAGAAATGCACTATTACCAGCATGTAGAACATTTGCTGCCTTTGTCCTTACATAAGGGCCACCTGTTTGACACCTGGTTTTTCACAGATGAATGACCTCACAAATTGGACTCCACACTATTATTTTGAACACAATAATTTCTACCAAAAACCGCGATTGATCTGCTTAGTATTGTTGTACTGCTATTGCGTGCGTGCATGCGTGTGTGTCTGTGTGTGTGTGTGTGTGTGTGCGTGCGTGCGTGTGTGTCTGTGTGTGTGTATGCGTGCGTGCGTGTGTGTCTGTGTGTGTGTATGCATGCATGCGCACTCCCCTCAAAGTCTTGGAACAGTGAGGCCAATTCCTTTATTTTGCTGTAGACTGGAAATATTTGTGTTTGACATCAAAAGATGAACATGAGACAAGAGATCAACATTTACATCTGGATCTGATGCACAACTTGAAAGATAGCACCTTTTTGGTGCTCAAACTCATTAGTTTGAACCCCATTTTTCATGTGAGCAAAAGTATTGGAACATGTGACTGACACAGGTGTGTTGTGTTTTGTGTGTTTTGTAGGTGTCTCCCATTACATTGATTATTCAAACAATAAATAGCACTGAATGTCCATGCTCAGTTTCAGATTTGGGTTTTGCCTGTGCAGACTGCAGTCATAGTGAGAGGTGTAACCAACATGAAAACCAGACCTGTTGATGTTGCTGAGCTGTTAAAAGCTGTTGATCTCCTGGCTCATATTCATCTTTTGATGTCAAACACTGATGTTTTCAGTCTACAGCAAAAATAAAGGAATTGGCCTCACTGTTCCAATACTTTAATACTTGTGTGTGTGTGTGTGTGTGTGTGTGTGTGTGTGTGTGTGTGTGTGTGTGCGTGTGTGTGTGTGTGTACATATAGTGCAATGTGAGTTGTAAGGTAAACTGGTGCAGTAAGATAATGGTGCAAATAAGTACCGCAAAAAGTGGCAGCAAAAAGTGAAGTGCCCTTGTGAGGTATGAGCAGCATAAGATGGATACAGCAGAAAATGCAGTTGATATGGGAGTGAAGTATACAAGAAGATATGTATGATGTATATGCAGTGAGTACACTATAGAGCAACATAGATGGATATAAGGGTAGGTACAGCATGATAAACAAATACATATATATAATGGAGTGGAATAGATGCAGGGTGTATATATACAGTCAAGGGAGTGCCTGCCTGAATGCCTGAATGCCTGCCTCCTGTGAAGCTCCAATGAAGCAAGATTATCTAAAACATGAATATTCACGTTTGAACTGATCAACAAACTGTTTATAGAGGTACACATGACCATGAATATCTTCAGTCAATTAAATTGGTTAAATTCATTCAATTGGTTTACTCTCACGTTCTATGGTTATAATTGGGCAGCCAGAATTTAGAATTTAGAAGTGACAAAAAACTCAAGCCCTGTGAGAAGTGCATCACCTGACGTGAAGAGATCCTGTATGCCTCATCCAGTGACGATCAATACTATAGCAAGACCAGGTACTGTCATTTCCTCTAACTTATCTGTAAATTGTATACTCATAACAAAGTTTGCAGTGGTTTATTAATTTCAGGTTTTTGCATATGACACATAATATCATTGACATACTACAGTTATAAGTAATCAGCCTGCATTTAACAAATTGCCGCAAAAGCTAAGATGAAGTGACAATAAAGATTCAACCCCAGTGAGAAGGGCATCACCTGAAGAGATCCTGTATGCCTCATTAATTCAACTTAATCTGGGGTCAGGTACCAATGTTTCTTGAATTGTCTTAAAATCAATTAATACGATTGGATTTTGATTGGACATATGACGTCTTAGACGTGCCCCCGTAAACCATGTGAAATAGGCGCTCGCTGGGGGAGGCGTTGCGTCGGCTGTGAAAACTTTCTTGACTGCTTGCAGTCCTCGTTATTATTCTTATCATTAAAGGTGAACAGTGCAACTTTGTTATTCAGGAAGTTTGGATCAAATACGTAGCCCTTCGTATTGAGTCAGTACCCTTGAAGTAGCTCTCAGGTTCAAAAAGTTTGGTGACCCCTGGTCTATAGATACAGTCTATAGTCTTTAGATACACACAAAGTCTATAGTCTACAGAAAAGTACAATCTCTTCCTCATTCTCATGTGGTTTATTGATATTATGAAGACGAGTATGAGACGAGTAAGTATGGATTAGCAGTGGATACACGGACAGAAACTACACCGAACAGCTCCACAAACCCAACATGGGTAAGTGCGCCACCTGGCGGTGGGCGTTGGATGTGTTTTCTCAGAGACCAACAGCGTGACATCATCTGACTCCCCCCCACTGGGACTTTATTAGATTTTATTTTACATAGAAAGTAGGAAGCAAATCACTATAGAGTGATACATTCTTACAAATAAATCAGCATCATCAAACATCACTTTTGCACCCAGCTGTGTTCAACACATGATCAAACTATTGATTACTTATTGGGATGTTCAGTATTATTTCTGGTTCATTTGTGTGCTTTTTTATATTACTTGTTCTTTTTTGTTTACAGGTTTTCGTTTCTTCCCACAATAAAACATGAAGGAGTGAATGAAGGTGTGCCCAACACTGGTGTGGTGGTCACCAGCTGAACGAGGCCAGAACAATCTGAACATCAGCTCACTTTCTGAAATGTGACCAGTCAAGTTCAGTTCTACAGTACTGTCCTCTACTGTACTCTACTGCTCAGCACCAGTCAGCACTCGTGGTAGTGGTAGGATTCTGTTGCAGTAGAACACCATCTTGTGTTCATTACGCAAAGAAAAGGTCTTCAATAATGGAGTGTTGAGAGTGAAACACAGATCTACACATACACATGGAAACAGTACATGAACATAGTCAAACATAAGCAACACTCATCATAGGCCTAGAGCAGCCAAGATGGCCTACCTTGGACGAAGTGAGCAGATAGGACTTATAAACATAAGATTACTGGAGCATAAAAAGTCCAAGACAAAAATATATGTTCCTATCTGTTGATTCAATACGTATATATGCCAAAACGTTCAGAAAGAACTTCATATCGCCTCACGTTGTACACACGTGTCAGACAGACATCCTGTGAACTGTTAACACTGACATCTTCATGAATCCACTGACTGTAAAACTTTAAATATTGTCATCATAAATCCACTGTCTGAACACACTTTCAAAAAGTTCAACAACTCCTGAGCCACCAGTGAGCTGGGGCCCGAACAAATCCTTCTAGACCACAAAACGTACGTGTTTAGCAAGTGTGTTCAAGTGTGTCTTTCTACTTTTCTGGTAAATTTCTGCAGATTTTCCTGCTCTGGTCATGTGACTGAATGACATAAATCCCATATGAAGATGTATGAAACAGATTCTGTTTAGGTAACTTCTCCAGAACATTCCCTGAGCGAACATAACTGTTGTTTGAAGACCAGGACGTAGTAAACTTTCTTTCTACAGCAAACAAGCAAGAAGCAACAGAACCTTTGTCATGTGTGAAATGCGTTTAGGATGTATAAATTATAGTTATAGTTATAATATGTATATAAAGATATATAAAAATGTACTATATATAACATATTTTATCAATTATAGATAGAAATGGTTTCAATGCACTGGGTGCAACATGGAGGGTGAAACTTGAGGAAGATCCTAGGTCTCCTCCTCTTCCTCAGTCACCATGCCCCCCCACCCCTCCTGTAATGTTGAGGAGTCTTTTCGGCGTGTTGTCCTACCCCCCAGAGAGAGAGAGCTTCCATTGGCTGGACTCCTCCTGATTGACAATCTGTCTGTACATGTCTGTCTGTTTGTTTGCTGTGATGTAAACACCAGGTTGTGTGTGTGTGAGACAATGGCTGTGTGTATGTGAGTAAATGAATGTGTATCCAGTGTGTGTATGTGGTGTGTCTGTGTATGTGTGAGTGAGTGAGTGAGTGAGTGAGCGTGTGTCTTTCTCTGGGTTGGTGGTCTCTCTCTCTCTCTGTGGGTTGGCGGTTCTCTGTGTTGGCGGTCTCTCTCAGATGGAGACAGGGCAGATGATGATCTTGTCCTCCAACATGACGCTAACCACCAGGAAGACGAAGTACAGCAGGAACATGAGGAACCCCAGCAGCTTGCTCATGCGCCACTTGCAGGAGGCGATGGAGATGATGACGAAGAGGAGCATGATGAAGAGCAGCACGATGGCACAGAACAGCCCGTTGGAGCTGACCTGCACCGCCTGGAAGTCGTTCAGGATGTTGTAGATGAGCCAGGGGAAGGGCAGCCTGCGGACATGGTACCTCAGGATCACATAGAACTACAACCAGTACTGAGAACTACAACCAGCACTGAGAACTACAACCAGCACTGAGAACTACAACCAGTTGTCAGAACAGAACCTTGTGAGATATTAAAGTTCAAAATGGGAATATTAAATACCAGGGATGAACAAAAAAAAATAGAAATGCTTCTCTCTCTCTCTCTCTCTCTCTCTCTCTCTCTCTCGCTCACTCTCTCTCTCTCTCT
>OMKQ01094492.1:0-27277 GCA_900302335.1 Phycis phycis
GCTGTAGGGTTAGGGTTGGGGTAAAAGGACTCGTCCGGTCTGGTTGATGTGTGAACATTTGTTGGTCCGAGGACCAGTTGCAGGGGCAGCTGTTGCCTGAGCTTGAGGGAGATAAAAAGAAAGACTGATTTAGACCCGTTATATCCACACCCATTAAGACCGTCTGGTCACGGGAATGGCCAGGGAATGTAGAATGTGTGAAGACATACACTCTTATATTATTTACTCTTTCGTTATCAAACATAGCTTTTACCAACAAGAATAACAAGCAGGTAGCAACAGAAGACCCAGAAGACAGACGTTCTCTATATGTGCATCCTGTAACAGCTGCTTATCGTCAAAATATACAAATCAACAATGATTCAGTCTACTGGGATTGACAGAACTGCATCTTGAGCTCTATACAAGTGAAAGCATTCTCCAGTTAGGGGGTTGGTGACGATATTAACATGAAAAGTAAAGACGGCACATTGGTTTGACACACACACACACACACACACTCACACATACACACACACAGAGACATGGCTCAGTTAAAACAAATACTCGTGCTATATAAATAATAAGGCTAATTGAGACATGTTGATAGAAACGAAATAGAAACACGTGGCGACAGGCTTAAGATGGGGCTCTTGGTGCTTTTGTGTTCATTGTTCTTCCTTTAACCCCCTGTGGAGGCAAACTGACATATTCTACATACTCATCACGCATGTCTGCTGATTGTTTTAGTGTGAGCCTGTTCTGCACAGTGACTCTTCCACCAATCAGAATCCAAACCAGGATCAGCTGTCTGAGCAGGCTTCACACAGGGAATGTGAGGCAACGTAAAGAGATATCATGTAAATCTATAATGTAAATAAATATGTATATATCAACAAAGACATTAGAAGTACAACCTAGATAGAGGGCTACTGAATAGATACACCAATTAGACTACGTTAAATGTCATGGATTTACTGTAGGTCTGGTTGGACACATCACTGACTTGCTTTGATGTACATGGGCTCCTTGAAACATGACTTTATAGCAATCTCCAGCATCGCCCTGGTCCTCAGACAGACATGGCCATTATTTAGGAGGCCTAATCTTCCCTGAGCCTAGAAAATGAGCGGCCATGTTTGGCCCCAAAGCCCCGTAATCCGTCTCCCTTAGAGATCATTGCTTTTTAATCGGCCGATGGCGCGGGACACAATTGAAACCGTTTAAACATGACACAATACAGCTATACTTAGGTTGTTTAAAATACAAAACAGACATGAAACAGACAGTCCATGACTTTCTCCCAAGTCGGCTTTTAAGCCAGATATGATCTCTCTCGCCAAATATAGGAGAAACCATGAATACAGTCCCCCCCATTGGCGTTTATAAAGGCTGTCACAGTCTTGTGAGGTTCAGGGTATGTCTGTGGCATACTGAGGCTGAATAGTAATAAACCAAGAGCAATAATCATCTTTGAGACAGTTTCTGGAAACCTTTTCGAGATTCTGTCAACCAGTGTGATTTTACTTTTCATTTTGTGACTCAGGTAAGCCCTACTCACCTCTTTTAATTAAAAAAAATATATATGCCAATCTATATTATTTTATTGTGATCCTGTCTAGAGATGGCATTAACTTGAGGTTAGGGGTTCTAATCCCACTGGAGGCCCCCTATGCTAGGCATCTATTCACTCATTGTGTTTGGAAGGCCAACAAATGGCATATATATATATATATATATACAATATATATAAAACCAATATTCAAGATCGTTCCATGTTCCACACCCAGATCTACTAGGAAATGGGTGACGCCGAGATGACAATCTTTGGGGTGGCAGCGCCATACCTCCGCAAGTCGGAGCGAGAGCGGATTGCAGCCCAGAACATGCCCTTCGACGCCAAGACGGCCATCTTCGTGACGGATGTGAGGCAGGAGTATGTGAAGGGCAAAATTAAGAAGATAGATGGCTCCAAGATCACTGTGGAAACCGAGGATGCAAAGGTAGGCATGAGGACAGCACTCATCCTCATCTGGTTTATTTCAGTAAGCTAGCAGTTTTTTGGTCCAAAGATTGTACATAATTGGCTGGAGTTTAATCTTCTAAATTAAGGAGTAAATGTAAATATATGCCATTGAAAATATTTTTTTTCCATCTTGTCCAAAGAATTTTTCATGGTATAAAATGTTACATTTTTGTACAAACACCCTGTCAGGGCGCTTTCACCCTGAATAGATTTATTTCCAAAATAATCAATAATACTAACAATAACACAACAACAAAATATTGTAATGATTTTAAAAATATCAAATTGATAAAAAAAAAAACCTAAATCTGTTAGATTATTTGTTGGAAACGGTGCCCATAGCAACGGTCTACTATTTGTCTATTCAGAAATACAGTAAGATAGTTACCAGAACAAGTTTCAAGCATTTGAAGTGCTAGATTAACCATTGCTAGTGTACAACATCTCTGACTAAGTGCCAAGTTACAAAGATTAAAGTGCCAGGACATACAACAAATAAGAGCATGAGGATAGTTATGCAGGGTTCAGGTGAACTCTGAACAACAGATCGTTGAATGCCATAATTGACCAATCACAATTGAGTATTCAAAAAAACTGTGTAATCGTCATTGTTATTTGATTCATGTCAAACATCTAGTATTTCAGTATTTCACACGCTTAAAAGTAGGTCATACAATTCACAAAAATGTACTCATTAAATGTAATGAGATTTGTATTTTACGGTGGTTATTTTGAAGTAATTAGCAGGACCATTATTCACTGTTGTTTCTTCCAGATTGTGGTGGTGCAGCCGGAGGACATCCGGCCCATGAACCCTCCTAAGTTTGATAAGATTGAGGACATGGCCATGCTGACCCACCTCCACGAGCCCGCCGTGCTGTACAACCTCAAGGAGCGCTATGCCGCCTGGATGATCTACGTAAGACCGCCTACCCATGGCCTGACAGGCGGGCCTGGGGTAGTCTGTGTTTGGGTCAAACCACTGGTAAACAGTGGCCATGTCCAGACATATTCAGTAAGGGTGGCAGGGGAGGGGCGTGGAATAACACATTCTTCTTAGAGCGAGAATGTATATAAAATGTGTACATCACACAGCTGTTGGACATGTGGCACCCCAGACCTGCCAGGAACACACCGCTGGTATAGAATGATAATGCATGCACTCATGGTATCGATGCATTGGAGATATACGTCCACACTCGCCTCTCATGGAGACTACATTACACTCTACCTTGTTTGGAAAACAGTGTCTGCTGAATCACTAAATGCAAGTGACACAAAGGTTACTTTTCTTTACCTTATTATCATTATTCTATGTGCCCCATCAACAAATATCAACAACACATGAAAACATACAGTATATTTAAAAATTCTAAATGGATCTGAGCAGGTAGACAAAATATAATGAAAGTACAATCATAGTACAGTTGGTGTGTGGCTTCCTTTAAATATAACCAATAATCAGCAGGTGCCCCTCACTATTGGAAATAAAGACCATTGTCTCACCTCAATATGTATTTATCTATTTAATACATGTATGAAATGAATGTATTTAAATCTAATGTGTTACAAAGCATGACTCTATTTTCTTTTCATCAGAATACATAATAAAGAATATAGAGTGGTAAAACTACTTCAACTGGAAATCCTAATGAGGAGCCTTTGTTTCCCCCTCCTTCCAGACCTATTCTGGGCTGTTCTGTGTGACGGTGAATCCCTACAAGTGGCTGCCTGTCTACAACCCAGAGGTCGTCGCCGGATACCGCGGGAAAAAGCGCCAGGAGGTCCCACCGCACATCTTCTCCATCTCTGACAATGCGTACCAGTACATGCTAACCGGTACGCAAAAGTGAATACATTCATTTTGATTATAGATATGTTTACTGGGGAAGAACTGCTAGAGTAGTCCAAGGTATGTGGAGTTAATTAATTTCAACCCACTTGTATTGAATATGAGAGGATGTAATATATTACAAGCTGTGTATGAATCAAAATGGGTTCACTTGAAATCTAAAAGCTCTTTGGTTTTGCAACGTAATTGCTTTCAATCGTTATCAATTGTTATCAAACATATAGGGTGTACTGAAATACTCTCATTCACATCATTTTAACAGATCGTGAAAACCAGTCAATCCTCATCACGTGAGTAACCATTCATCTTCTTGTCTGGACACTAGTCTAAATTTGAGCCCCTCAGCTCATCGTACAGTTCAACATTTTGTGCAGTGGAGAATCCGGCGCTGGGAAGACTGTGAACACCAAGCGGGTCATCCAGTATTTTGCGACAATCGCATCTTATGGGGACTCAAGCAAGAAAGACCAACTTGGTGGTAAAATGCAGGTAAATACCAACTTTTGTAGCTGCACCCCATTGTACTCACCCTACTCAGACAACTATTAAGCAGACAGATTTATCCAAAGCAACTGACAGCAAGTTTTAGATCCATGTCTTGAAGGAACAGGTTGGTATCTTGCTAAAGGAAGCCTGCGGCCTTTGGGGTTTCAGCCCAGAATCATTGGGCTCAGAGTGAACCTAACACCTTAATCACTTGACTATCCTGGACCACAAAAATACCAGTAAATCACATAAATACTTACTAGTTTATAGGCTAGCCTCCATTTATTTTTTCCTCACAGCAGTTTATCAGCTGTTTCTTGTGACCAGTAAAAGAGTCATCTTCTTCTGTATGGATTTTAGGGATGTATGCTCTTTTTTAACAGGGAACCCTGGAGGATCAAATAATCCAGGCCAACCCCCTGCTGGAGGCCTTTGGTAACGCCAAGACCGTGAGGAACGACAACTCCTCTCGCTTTGTGAGTCAATTTCGAGCAAAAAGAAGTAGCACTATTGTCAGCAGGTGTGATGTTGATTAGCCATTACAAGACAACCATAACCAATAGGGTATGGATTACACATCATGTGGGAGTGTCCTCCTAGATGCATAGATCAGCCTACCAGCCAACCCAGTGGACTGTACCACTGGTAGACTGGAGGCTTGGCCTAACCAACATCACATCTGGTGGTAATATAGGGACCCTTTAATATAAATATATTAGGCTCATAATATGAAGCCTAATATATTTAGGCTTCATACCATGATCAGCATAATGCTGATCATAGTAATAATGATTGTCTTTATCACTGTGATAATCATGTTCCAGGGAAAATTCATTCGCATCCACTTTGGAACAAAAGGGAAGCTAGCATCGGCTGATATTGAAACCTGTAAGTGTGACTAGAGCTACGTATGCTATTGCTAATCCTGGGTCATTGGCAATCAGATAGAAATTACCTCTTGTGTGAATACCCAGATCTACTGGAGAAGTCAAGGGTGACCTTTCAACTCCCAGCTGAGAGAAGCTATCACATCTTCTATCAGATCCTGTCCAATCAGAAGCCAGAGTTAACTGGTAGGTAGACTCGGGATTTCAGTTTTGTTTTCTTTGGTGACAGCTTTGGTGAAAAGCAGTAATTTTTTCCAAGAATACAAGCAGTGTCGCTACTGACACCAAGTTTCTAACATTGATAATAGTGCAAATGCTTTCATCAGTGGACCACATACTCAATCACAAATAATCAAATAAATAACTAACAAATAATTAACAATAATTTGCTGATGGTCCTATCCACCTTGGAACTAACCAATGTTGTACTTTTTACGTCTTAGCATTTCAACAACATTCAGCCTGTACAGTGTTCACAGTTGCCAATCTTTGTCTAATTCACCAGAGATGCTGCTGATCACCACCAACCCATACGACTACCCATTCATCAGCCAGGGGGAGATCTCTGTCCAAAGCATCAGTGACCGAGAGGAGCTGTTGGCCACTGATGTGAGAGATGCAATAGTTGATTATTTCATCTACACTTTTATACAAAGGGAGTTGAACGAGAGAATTGAATTTGTCAGATAGGGGTTGGGGTTTCTTGCTCAGGGATGCCTACAGGTAGACTGCAGACATTTTGGTTGGAAGGTTTCAGCTGGGACTATCCCAGAAGAAGAAAAACACAAAAATGACATTGGAAAATTGCAGCAAAAGCATGTGTTTTTAACACATGTTTGTTTGCTCCTTTGCAATCATATGGTGTTATCTGGGATCATTAAAATATGTAATTTTTTTCAATGTTCATTATTTTTGAGTCTGTCAGAAACTTAGAATGTACACTCAACTGGACTAAACAATGTTCCTTGATTTCTGTAGAGTGCGATTGACATCCTTGGGTTCAACGCAGAGGAAAAGTTTGGCATCTACAAGCTGACCGGGGCAGTAATGCATCATGGGAACATGAGGTTCAAGCAGAAGCAGCGAGAGGAGCAGGCCGAGCCGGACGGCACTGAGGGTGAGGGGTCAAAACCGTGATATTTCAGAATTTGGGCTACAAGCCACGTGCTTTGGTCAAGGCTGAACTGGTGGACAGTTTCTCGAACGGGTGTGGAGGACCAATTAAAGACGTCCTCTTGAAATCAAGCAATTTGTAGTATCATATTTGTGGCTGTAATCTTGGTTATTGTTTGCATTTAAGTTTCCAATAACGGCTTGATTACTTTGTAATATAAACATTCCTCTTAGTGGCAGACAAAGTGGCCTACCTCATGGGCATGAACTCTGCAGATCTACTGAAGGCCCTGTGCTATCCACGAGTGAAGGTTGGAAATGAGTATGTCACAAAGGGACAAACAGTCCAACAGGTACCCTACCCCTTCCATACCTACTCGTCCATGTCGACAAAATAGGGCTTTTTCTCTCAATTCTGCAGCACTTTACAAGCCGATTTTATCTCTGGAACCTTTAATTACAGGTGAACAATTCAATGGGTGCCCTCTCTAAAGCCGTCTATGAAAAGTTGTTTCTCTGGATGGTTACCAGGATTAACAAACAGCTCGACACCCAACTGCCCAGGCAGCACTTCATAGGCGTCCTTGACATCGCCGGCTTTGAAATATTTGAGGTAAATTTGACTAGAACTAGAACAACCCCTTTGTTTGTTAGTTTTGGTATGTATTTGTGAATTGAAGTGAGAACATTTTGTGCAGATGAACAGTCTGGAACAGCTGTGCATCAACTTCACCAATGAGAAGCTGCAGCAGTTCTTCAACCACCACATGTTTGTGTTGGAGCAAGAAGAGTACAAGAAGGAAGGCATCGACTGGGAGTTCATTGACTTTGGCATGGACCTGGCAGCCTGCATTGAGCTCATTGAGAAGGTAAACAGCTTTTTAAGGTCCTTAAAAAGCTCTCACTCCTCCCAGTAGTACCACAACCCAGCTGTAAGTACATGCCAAATTTCCAGTCTAGGATTAATATAGCTCAATCTTGGTACAATTGTACCTTTTTTATCCATCTATTCATCCACCTTGAAGTAAATAAAAAAACATGTATCTATATGTATCCATCCATCCAGCAAAACATCCATTCATCTATCCATCAAACCAAACATCTAATGAAACAGTTCTCCCATATGCCTCCAGCCCATGGGTATCTTCTCCATCCTGGAGGAGGAGTGTATGTTCCCCAAGGCCACAGACAGCTCCTTCAAGAACAAGCTATATGACCAGCACCTGGGCAAGAACAGCAACTTCCAGAAGCCCAAGCCATCCAAGAGCAAAGGGGAGGCCCACTTCTCCCTGGTTCACTACGCCGGCACCGTGGACTACAGTATCTCGGGCTGGCTGGAGAAGAACAAGGACCCACTGAACGAAACCGTGGCTCAACTCTACCAGAAGGCCGGCCTGAAGCTGCTGGGCCAGCTGTTTGCCACCTACGCCTCCGCTGACGGTCTGTTGGTCTCACACTCACTGCATCACAGAAATGATTACCTGCTGGACAACCTTATGATGTACATATACACGAATGTAATGGTTGTATTTGAACAGTCTCTTTTGTAAAAGTCACTTGTTTGTGTTAATTTACAATTGGACAAAAGTCGGTAAGGAGTAATGGAGCAAGTCAAGAGGAACCTATATGAAAACTTTCCGTTCATTTTTTGTTCTCCGTCCTCAGATGGAAGTAAGAGGAGTTCCAAGAAAAAGGGCTCTTCCTTTCAGACGGTTTCTGCGCTGTTCAGGGTACAGTATTGGCATTTGTTTTTAATTTGAGTTTCAGTTTCTGTGATTTGTTAAGAAGGGGAAATTGTCTCTGATGTGGCATCTTTCTTGGGCCAGGTCCTACCATATCTGAGGTTTACCAAGGTTTACCAAATAATACCAAAGTCACAAAAGTGTTCTCTGGCTTTTCATGTTTGTCTCCAACAGGAAAACCTCAACAAGCTAATGTCCAACCTACGCTCAACCCACCCTCACTTTGTAAGGTGCATCATCCCAAATGAAACCAAAACACCAGGTGAGAGAAACTGAGCAACGTGATGCCACTACTCACTGAGAAGTCATACATAGGTAATTCATTCAGTTCATGGCTCATTAGCTGCACCCCTTGGGTTGTTTTATCTTGAAAATCCAGTGAGGATAATTACTTTTACCCTGCATATGAACAGCATTTGTTGAAAAGGGTGTTTGGGCAATGACAACCTTAAGTAGTATATGAAAAAAATAATAATAAACAGTTACAAAAGTGAAGCTACACTGGTGTATCCACAGCCAACTTTAAATCCAATAGACCTCATCCCAAAATACTACAATAATTATACAACTGCGATATACATGATGTATTTGTATCTAATTTGTAATTTGTTCATAATATTATTAATAATTATATTATTCATATTCATACTATTAATCAAATCATTCAATTCCATGCTCCAAGTCAAACTGATACCATGATGTATGGTAGTATATGTGTGGTACCTAGTGGCAAAAGTATTGTCTTCCCAGGATCCATGGATCACTACCTAGTGCTGCACCAGCTGCGCTGTAACGGGGTGCTGGAGGGCATCAGGATCTGCAGGAAGGGCTTCCCCAGCAGGATCCTCTACGGGGACTTCAGACAGAGGTCCGCCCAGCACCAGTTTCCCACTGTCTTCTACCATCAGGATCAGAATCTGTAGTCACCTCATAGTCACCTCATCCTCACAGGTACAGAATCCTCAATGCCAGTGCGATACCTGATGGGCAGTTCATTGACAGCAAAAAAGCATCAGAGAAGCTTCTTGCCTCCATCAATGTGGACCACGCCCAGTACAAGTTTGGATACACAAAGGTACTCTCAATGGCCTGATCTGAGTGACTCAAAGACCGTGGACATAATTTCCAAACTGTCTAGGGCTAAGGCGCACCATGATTCCAACCAGACATCCAGACGCGAATGATTTTAAAAGATGTCACACATTATGGGTTCTTGCCAATTCTCGCAATATTTCACACAGTACCTCCAAACAAGTATTTAAATGGGGTGGAATAATTAATAGAATAAATAGAATAACTCATCAACATTAATAATAAAGCAAACCATAGATAGTACTCATTATAAAGAGAATCAACTTTTATAATTGTTTTGAATCAGCCCTTTGCTCCCAAGATTTCACCCAAACACTGCTAAATGTCGGCATGCAGGTGTTCTTCAAAGCTGGACTGTTGGGTCTTCTGGAGGAGATGAGAGACGAACGTCTGGCTGTGCTGATGACCCGTATCCAGGCGGTTTCCCGTGGTTACGTCGCCCGGCAGAGATTCAAAGAGATGTCCAAGAATAGGTGAACTGCCCACACCCTCCCACCTCTACTCTGGTGAACATGCCTCAAGAATCAGGCCCGTATTTTTGTTTTGTTTCCAGGGAATCTATTTTCATCATTCAGTACAACATTCGCTCCTTCATGAACGTGAAGAACTGGCCGTGGATGAGGCTCTACTTCAAGATCAAGCCTCTGCTCCGGAGTGCCGAGGCAGAGAAGGAGATGCAGAACCTGAAGGAGGAGCTGTCCCGACTAAAAGAGGAGTTCCTCCGATCGGAGGCCCGGAGGAAGGAGCTGGAGCAGAGGATGGTGATGATGGCCCAGGAGAAAAATGACCTCTTCCTTCAGATTCAAGCCGTAGGTTATTGTTCTGCTCAAGAGAAATGCCCCTGTGTGTCACATAAGTTTAAATGTATTGGATATCTTCCATATTTTATCCATCTCGTTGGCAATCGATCTTTAATTGCATTTATTTTGTGGGATATGGAGATTGCATGTTGGTAATTATTTGCGCACCTCTTGCCTACCTTCAACAGCCTGTGTAGACTGTTGAAGGTCTACACTATGTATAACCTGCACACTAAAACCGCAAAAAAACGATTACCTTCTCAAAGACCTTGGATCACATGACAATGTCATTGTTTTCATAAAAGGTTCCAAAGTCACACAGACTTTGGAGAAGTATTTGTGTCAGATGTGTGTACAGAAGGCGAAACTATACGTTAACACATACAGAGTCATGTGTATTTCTGGCCTGGCAGGAGCGGGATAACCTGTGCGATGCGGAAGAGCGGTGCGAGGGCCTCATCAAGAGTAAGATCCACCTGGAGGCCAAGGTGAAGGAGTTCTCAGAGAGGATGGAGGAAGAGGAGGAGATCAACGCCGAGCTGACAGCCAAGAAGAGAAAGCTGGAGGACGAGTGTTTGGATCTCAAGAGAGACATCGACGACCTGGAGCTCATCATCGCCAAGGTGGAGAAGGAGAAGTACGCCACAGAGAATAAGGTCAGTGGACTGTGGTCTTCAAACTGTGGGTCGTGAAACCATAACTGCGTACAATTTAGCAGGGGACCAAGTGGTTATGGCAGGATGGTCATAATCATCCTTTAATAATTAATGTATGTCCATTATAACAACGGTTTGATCCAAAAATGAAGACGGTCTGGAATCAAAGTCAAATTCAAAGTAGCTTTATTGTCAATTCCTTCACATGGGAAGACATACAAAGGAATCGAGAGTACATTTCTCACCCTCCCACAGTGAAACAGATAAAGTGCAGAGGCACAACATGCAGGACAAGACATTCCTAATACCAAAACTAAAGTAAACATGCAAGACAGACAATACAAGTAGTAAGAATAAATATGCAATGTGCAATGTCGGAATCCACTGTTAAATGAGGTAGGAATAGCAGCAGGAATTGCAATCTTCTTGCGGCTCACCAAAATTGTGGTCGTTTAAGAATGAATGCAGGTACATCAGCTGAATGCTTGCTCTACAGCTTTAGTCGGGTTGGCATTGCATCTGCAAATGTCTAGATGTTTATTTGCGACGCTTGCCATCTTCAAATGCCTGTAGTTGTTTACTCATGACAGGCCACTTTCCTATTAATGTTGTTAAGTGCATCAGATGCAAGATGTTTCCGCCTGGTTTCGAACCAGGGACCTTTCGCGTGTTAGGCGAATGTGATAACCACTACACTACGGAAACTGTGAAACGCCGGTTACATTTACATTTACATTTTACATTTAGGGCATTTAGCAGACGCTTTTATCCAAAGCGACTTACAAAGAGTACATTTGTCATCAGAAGGTGAAACATTTCATTGCTGCTAATACAGTAAGAAGTTACCAGAACAAGTTTCAAGCATTTCAAGTGCTAGATTAACCATTGCTAGTTCTTGAGCCTCTCCAAAAAAGGTGTCATTTTAGAATTCATGTAGGTACATGAGCTGACTGTTTGCTCCTAAGCTTCAGATGGTTTGGTGTTCCATTTTACGATGCCTGCAGATGTTTACTCATTCAAGGTGGCTTTCTGAATAATGTTCTAAAGTACATCATAGGCAAGCTGATTCTGCCCGGTTACCAACCAGGGACCTTTTGCATGTTAGGGAAGCGTGATAGCCACTGCACTACACATACTGCGCAATTATGCTTCTTGCACCTCTTTAGTTATGTGGTCATTTTTGACAAATTCCTGGCAAACAGCTGTTTCTGTAGTGTAGTGGTTATCACGTTTGCCTCACACGCGAAAGGTCCCTGGTTCGAAACTGGGCAGAAACAATTTTTACCATAGACATTTGAATGTATGGGACAGGAACGCATTGAACGCATTGAACATCACTGACTTCTACTCCAAATGCACCATTGGTTTGGCATTTCGTCTCCCCATGCCTCTAGACCGCCGCTCATGAAGGAACCAGGCGGGAACATATTGTACAGGCATAATTTTGATATTTAATACCGGAACTCAATGAACATTAGCTGACCGCTTGATCCAAAAGGGCAGTTTGGAGTTCCAACTTCAAATGCCTGTCAATGTTCACTTGTGATGGTTTGGCATTCCGTATTCCAATGCCTATAGATCTTTACTCATGACATGTGGTTGACCTATTAATATTCCAAAGTGGATAAAGGTTAAGATTGCCCAATCGCCCGGTTTTGAACTGGGGCCCTTTGAGGTGTATGTCGAAAGTGATAACCACTTATTATGGAAACTGCACAATTCAGCTTCTTGTGCCTCATCAAAAATATGGTCATTCATGAAGGTACTGAAATGGAAAACATGCAACGTTGACTGAAATCATGACAATTTTCCACAAAACTATGCCTATCGATTTTTACTGGTGGCAGTTTCCATCTTCCAATGGCTCTAGCTGTTTACCCATGACACCTGGCATCCCTGTTTGTGTATCATAGGCAATATGCTTCCGCCCAGTTTTGAACTGGGGACCTTTCGCATGTAAGGCAAACGTGATAACCACTACACCACGGAAACAGCAGAAGTAAAACTCTTGAGCCTCACCAAAATTGTGGTTGCTCAAGAATTAACGTATGTACATTACAACGGTTTGATCCACATTTTGTACATTTTGTACATTTTGTTGACATCATACATATAGAGAAGAAAGAACTACTTTTTCATATCGCGATATGAAAAAGTTGGTTGGTTGGAGGCCATCTCTTTGGGACGACATGAAAGACATCACATGTCCATGATAAGACATATTTCTGAGTAGAACTGGTGGCACTTTGTAGAAGGAAAATGCTTTTACCTTTCAGCTTTCATTGGATTACATATAAGTGGTGAAATGTATAAAAGTTCCTTTGCACAGGTCAAGAACATGGTAGAGGAATTAGCGGCCCTGGAGGAACACCTGCTAAAGTCTTCTAAGGAGATTAAATCTTTACAAGAGGTGCATCAGCAGACTCTCGACGACCTCCAAGCTGAAGAGGATAAAGTG
The DNA here is from genome assembly GCA_900302335.1 of Phycis phycis. Classification (NCBI taxonomy): domain Eukaryota; kingdom Metazoa; phylum Chordata; class Actinopteri; order Gadiformes; family Phycidae; genus Phycis; species Phycis phycis. The sequence continues at coordinate 13,092 of OMKQ01094492.1, forward strand.
AACTCCATGACCAAGACCAAGGTCAAGTTGGAGCAACAGGTTGACGATGTATGCATCACCTTTCCTAAACTGGATTTTGGATCAATGTTTCAGTATCAGAACAGTGAAGAAATTCTATGTAATTTTTCACCAGTTGAGAACCACTGCCATAATGTTTCTACATTTGCTGCTGTGCAAAAGATGTTTGTGCTGCTGTGCAAAAATGTGTACATGGCATTTGTACACAGCTCGAAGGGTCCCTCGAGCAAGAGAAGAAGGTGCGAGGCGATCTGGAAAGATCCAGAAGAAAGCTGGAGGGAGATCTCAAGCTGTCCCAAGAAACCATCATGGACATAGAGAGTGAACGACAGCGGCAGGAGGAAACACTGAAACAGTACATACACCTCGTCTTGCTTGACACCACGATCCTCTGGGGACCATATGTCAAGCCTTCATATAAAGAAATAATGTTATACATAACTAACATAATAATGTTGTCTTTATTTTACTTTTTTTTACAGAAAGGACTTTGAGGTCATCAACCTCCAGAGCCGAATGGAAGATGAACAAGCTCTTAGTATACAACTCCAAAAGAAAATCAAAGAGCAACAGGTTTATATAGCTCTATACATATGTTTATATACCTATATCTGTCTAGGGCTTCACTTCACTCCTGTAGTCCCAAATGGCTAAACAGACAGGGTAAACAGTAATTGACAGCAATACTGTCAATATTTTCCCCACTTTTGTTATTACACAAATCAACTACTACTTCAGGTAAATGTACAAGTTATCATTTATCAGACTTACATATTAGAACAGTCAAAGCATACAACCAATATTGGAGTAGTTCAAAAAGTGCTGCACAACATAGTTTCTATGCATTCAGAGCTATAGGAATCAGAAAAGCGCATTTTCACTATGACTACTGCAGGCCCGCATCGAGGAGCTGGAGGAGGAGGTGGAGACGGAGCGCTCGTCCCGAGCCAGGGTGGAGAAGCAGAGGTCCGATCTGTCCCGGGAGCTGGAGGAGATCAGCGAGAGGCTGGAGGAGGCCGGAGGAGCCACCGCCGCCCAGGTGGAGGTCAACAAAAAACGCGATGCGGAGTTTCACCGCCTGCGCCGGGACCTGGAGGAGTCCGCCCTGCAGCACGAGTCCACCACGGCTGCCCTGCGCAAGAGACAGGCCGACTGCGCTGCCGAGCAGGGTGAACAGATTGACAACCTCCAGAGGGTGAAGCAGAAGCTGGAGAAGGATAAGAGCGAGCTCAAGATGGAAGTGGACGACCTGGTCAGCAGCATGGAGAGTGTTCTGAAGAGCAAGGTATGAGTTCTCAGTTTTTCAGTTGTGACTAGTGAAGTGTAATAGTACTAAATAGTTAATTGTCTTCTAATATTTCAGGCCAATCTAGAAAAACTATACCGGAGCCTGGAAGACCAAAGCAATGAATACAAAAGCAAAGCAGAAGACACCCAGAGGTCTCTGAGTGATTGCAACACACTCACCAGTCGTCTGCAGACAGAAAATGGTAAACTAATCAGTCCTAATTAAAAGAACAAAACAACGATAGTAAATGTATTGGCATTAATAAGCTATCAACTAAAATCCTCAACAGGGGAACTTTCCCGGCAGCTCGAGGAGAAGGAGGCCATTCTGTCTCAGATAAACAGGGTCAAGAACACGACCAGTCAACAAATTGAGGAGCTGAAGAGCCATTTTGACGAAGAGATCAAGGTCAGAAGGGCAACACAAATCAACCCCTGTACAAATACAGCTATTCCTAATTATTTCATCATTACTCATCTGTGTACTCACTTTCATTGTGTTTGCTTGCATTTCAGGCCAAAAACTCCCTGGCCCACAGTCTGCAGTCTGCACGCCACGACTGCGATCTCCTGCGGGAGCAGTATGAGGAGGAGCAGGAGGCCAGGGCGGAGCTGCAGCGAGGCCTGTCCAAGGCCAACAGCGAGGTGGCCCAGTGGAGGACCAAGTACGAGACCGACGCCATCCAGAGGACCGACGAGCTGGAGGAGGCCAAGTGAGGCACTTTTTGGTGGTGATGGTTGATGGTTGGCATTGCGGCCTTCCAGTGGTAACATTCAATTTCTGGTGCTCAGGAATGCATGCAACATTGCACAAAACCGTCCATTTTGTATTGATCTACCGTGCATTTTGTATTGATCTAGCAGAATCACAATTTAAAATCACAGTTTTTTTAGAATAAGTTATGCCTGAAATAAGAAAGACATTCCACTTTGACACAAAGAAAGAAGTTGGCTCAGAGGCTTCAGGAATCCGAAGAGTCAACGGAGGCCATAAATGCCAAATGTGGGTCACTGGAGAAGACCAGGCAGAGACTGCAGGTGGAGGTGGAGGACCTTATTGTGGAGCTGGAGCGGTCAAATGCATCCAATGCCATGTTGGATAAGAAGCAGAGGAACTTTGACAAGGTACAGTATATTTTGGACTAGAAGGGCAGGCTCCTTAAAATAGAGAGACAGTAGTAATAATCAACTCTTAGTAGTAATCAACTCTTCTTAAACATCAGGGTAACACAATATTTCAGTTATGCATTATTGACTTTCCCAATAAATACTACCCAGAGTGACTAACAGTGACATACAGATACAGGTAATATAAGGGAATAGGAGTAAGTGGCATCATGTTTAAGGGTGCCTTTTGGCTGGGAGTCTAACACCCACGCCCCTGTCAGGTTCTTGGTGAATGGAAACAGAAGTTGGAGGAGAGCCAGTCTGACCTGGAGGTCTCTCAGAGGGAGTCCAGAGCGGTGAGCACTGAGCTGTTCAAGCTCAAGAACTCCTATGTGGAGGCCTTGGATCACCTGGAAAGCATGACGCGAGAGAACAAAAACCTTCAGCGTGAGAAAAAAATGTCTCAAGACACACAAGACACAAGATTATCATTCTTGGATGTTGAGTGAACTTGTGTTGTCTTCTAAGTAGAGGCTTTGGATTTGTTTTACAGAGGAGATCACCAACATCACAGAACAACTTGTTGAATCTGCAAAGACCATCCAGGAGGTGGAGAAAGCTGCTAAACAAGTTGAACAGGAGAAGAGGGAAATCCAAAGTGCTCTCGAGGAAGCAGAGGTGATGGCCTTTGATGGCCTTAATTTCCTACTGATCGCAAGCCTCATTCAACTTCAGTCATGAAGAGGTTTACTTATTATATTTGCTATAAAAACCTGTAATGCTGAATTAAATTGCAATGTTATTTAAACTGCATTGAATGATAACAGCACAGTGACGATGGAATACAATTTCACAGAGTTGGTGCTGTTACCCTGGCACTCTTATCCAGCACTAGTGAGACCAGGCTAAATCAGACTATAGTGGTCACATAGGATAGTTTTATGGTTAGAAAACATTTCTGGATTCATATTCACATTCTTAACGGAAATAGTGTTACCTGCTTCTCAACATATAAACACAGAGTGTATGTTTTAAGTGTGTAGTCATTAATTTGACTCGGTGACATGTTGTCCTCCAGGCTTCTATGGAACAGGAAGAGGCCAAACTGCTGAACCTCCAGCTGGAGTTGAACCAGATCAGGTCGGAGGTGGATCGCAGGGTGTCTGAGAAGGATGAGGAGCTGGACCAGCTGAAGAGGAACCATCAGAGGACAGTGGACACCCTACAGAGTGCCCTGGATGCCGAGACCCGCAGCCGGAATGACGCTGTGCGCCTCAAGAAGAAGCTGGACAGCGATATCAACGAGCTGGATATCCAGCTCGGCCACGCCAACCGCCAAGTGTCCGACGCCACTAAACAGCTCAGGAGCCTGCAGTCCCAGCACAAGGTCAGCGGCCAACTGTATTGCAATGTTGTTTACGATGTGCCATTGCTGTTTCTTCTGCTATGTCTAGATGTTTCAACTCATTTGACTCATTTGAGTGTGTGATTAAGAAACTACATTGCAGCTAAACTGCCTTGTTTATCTTTTACATGAGTGCTCAATTCCATCACACAACACAACACTTCTAAAGTGTGACCAACAATCCTCCTCTGTCTCCCGACAGGAAACTCAGGCCCATTTGGATGACGCCTTGCACAGTCAGGAGGACCTGAAGGAGCAGCTGGCCATTGCGGAGCGCCGGAGCGCCCTCCTGGCGGCTGAGGTGGAGGAGATGAGGGAGGCAGGGGAGCAGTCAGAGAGGAGCCGCAAGCTAGCGGAGCAGGAGCTGGTCGATGTCAGTGAGAGGATCCAGCTGCTTCATGCCCAGGTGACACGGAAAGGCTCAGGAAGTGTATCGTGGGAACCACCACGCTTGGCTGTTTTACATTATAACAGTGTACTGCTTCTTACGTGTGCTGTCAAAAAAATCATGGTCAGCAAGGTCAACTCTGTTTCCGCAGGAAAAGGTTGTCAAAACTGAATTGGTACTGTTTTGACGCAAATCACAAATCATGGACTATTGGTCCGACAATTCACCTTTAATTGTGTGTTTCAGAGCATGCAGCAAGACTTCTATGAAGCAGAGGAATGATCCAATAATTTAATAAACTACAGGCTAAAGATTGCTAAATCAATTTCCCAAGAATTGAATACATAATGTACTTCATAAATAAGTGATGTGATATGCATGTAATTATATTGATGACAATTGTTGCGATTGACAACAGACTAAAATCACTCACTCTGTTCTGTAGCATTTGTCAGTTAACACTTCTCTTTCTGAACTGGACAGAACACTGGTCTCCTGAGCAGCAAAAAGAAGATGGAGTCTGATATTAATCAGCTGCACTCTGACATGGAGGACACCGTCCAGGAAGCCCAGAACGCAGAGGATAAGGCCAAGAAGGCCATCACAGATGTAATCCTCCAGAATTTCCTCTCTTTATTCTCTTATATGTATGATACTTACCCATATGCATCAAGGTGGAAAATGCCCTTACCCATTCAAGCATTTGGAATTGCTGTGAATATCTTTGGATAAAAGTGACTGGTAATTAATGGGAAGTCATAACCATGTCACAAAGGGATCCAGTTTGAATTGCCTCACCTGGAAGGCATTTATTTAGATACCAGAAAAAGGAAGGAATTGTTTCCTTTGCAGGCGGCCATGATGGCGGAGGAGCTGAAGAAGGAGCAGGACACCAGCGCTCACCTGGAGAGGATGAAGAAGAACCTGGAGGTGACCGTGAAGGATCTGCAGCAGCGCCTGGACGAGGCCGAGCAGATCGCTCTCAAGGGCGGCAAGAAGGAGCTGCAGAAGCTGGAGACCAGGGTAGGGGAACCATTTCCACATTTATCAACATTTTCTAAATATCCTAGAATGCATCCCTATTATCCACGCACTGAAGGCGCAAATATTTCTGTTGTTTAATAGATCCTTTCATCTCAATATCATATACTATTGCTTTTACGTTACAATTTATACTACTGTGTATGTGTAGGCCTATATTAGGCCTAATTTGCATTATAGTTATGTTATAGTCATTGCAAGTGTAGAGCAGGCCTAATTCTTCATTTCATTTCAAGCAAATATATGTTTTTTTTAATTTAAAGCCTTGCTTGCAGGCTACACAAACTGAAACAACCCTTAATGTTATTTAGACTTTAATACTTATACTATGTATATATTTTTTATACATTGTATTGTTTAGTTGTACACTTGAATATCTGTTTGCCATAATTTTTCCTAGAATTCTTCTTTCAGAGCTGTTATTAATTATAAAGTGGATACTAACACCAACAATAATCGAATGCAGAGGAAAAGCAGAGAAATTGAGTTTGACACCCCGGTCAGTAACTAAACGATATCCAACCCTGACCTGATCCTTAATGACATTCATCCAAATTCACTTTTAAGCCGCTTTGGATACAATGGAAAAACTAAATCCACAGCCTTATACACGGCCTCTCTGAACCATCAAGAGCCTCCTCCCATGTGGACGGTTTGATCAGTGCGAGACGCCGTCATAGCCACAGACACTACAGACACACACCGGAGTTGAGTACATCCCGGTGTCACTGCAGGTCCGGGAGCTGGAGGCTGAGCTGGAGGTGGAGCACAAGCGCAGTGGAGACTCCATGAAGGTTGTCCGCAAACATGAGCGGAAAATTAAGGAGGTCACCAATCAAGTATGCACACTTCACACACACACACGAATATGCATCTATAGACACAAGCATTATGGAAGACAAACAGACTGACTGGTGAATGGACAGTAATAGCCAGAGTGTTTCAGGGGCAGGAGGAGAAGAAGAATGCTGCCAGGCTGCAGGACCTGGTGAACAAACTGCAGCTCAAAGTGAAGGTGTACAAGCGCCAGTGTGAGGAGGCGGTGAGTCAGCTGCAAACTCACCGTTGCCTTTAACTGGAAACTCAGATGTTTGTGATGTGCTCAAGGGTTTTATTGGCAAAGGTGCAGTATAACATGGCCATTCGTATTGTCTTGCAAAAGGCAAGGGTCAACTACGTAATAAAAAACAGACAGTAGTCATGATGCATAATATGCCTTTTAAAAAGGCGTAAAGTAGTGAAGATTGAATATTGTGCTTGCGAAAAGGTCCAAAAACAGGTGGGTAAAAACAGTACTTGAGCCATTATCAGTGCAGCCCTACTGTGGCTCAATGGAACAGGGGTTGAAAAGAAAAACAAGAGTTTGGGTGCAGGGTAGTGTACAGGCCAGGGTGTTCAACTCCCTGCTGAAGGTATGTAGGGTTTCATTCCCAATGTCTACAGCCTCCCTGTACATTTAGGGCATGTATTTAGGGCATCCATAGCAATATAATGTGATTACGTATATGTGTAGCTTTTACTTTAATAAAGTCTGTTATGCACATCATTATAATACATTTCATTGATTTATTAAACGTATACATGTACTATTAACAGAAAGTTGCCTCCTGAGGTTGAGAGGGGCAAGTGAGAGTCATTCTGGGTAATGCAGGAAAATAGCAGACTGAAGCAGATTGCGGGAAGCCCACAATAAACTACAACATTACGCATATCGGAAAAGTAGGAGCTGGGTTGCCTTGTACATCACCAACATAACAATGTCACGGTGCTCCAGGCTGTATTTCTATTTTAATAACATGCATCTGTATCAAGCAAAATGACTAGCATGTGAGCTCCGTTTTGTTATGGGCTGTTCCTCACCATGAGGAACGTTGTTCCCTCCTGTGATTGGCAGGAGGAGCAGACCAGCGCCCACCTCGTCAAGTTCCGGAAGGTGCAGCACGACCTCGAGGAGGCGGAGGAACGCGCCGACATCGCAGAATCTCAAATGAACAAATTACGCGCTAAAACTCGCAATATCGCGGGCAAAGGAGAATAGGAAGTATGTACTGCTTTTGTGTTTCTGAATATTTTATGGGACTGTTAGTGAAGGAAGTAGAGTGAGTTGTGGCTTTTTTGTTTTATAGAGTAGGCTACAGTGATTGTCCAATGGTTCAACAGTATAGTAGTTTTTTAGTAAGAGATGAATATTCTAGCAGTAGTATTTGTTAGGTAACAAGTTGCGTAATAGGCCTACGTCAAATGACCTGTGAGCAAATGATATTAAATTATGTCAAATATAAGCAGTGAAATTGTTTGTTGATGTGTGTCTGCGTAAAGTTGATATGCATGGTATGGTATTTATCACACTACATTAGATGTTCACGTTCATGTGTACTGTTGTACATAAAGGCTGTAGGCTACAGGGTTACTAAAGGTCACCTTAGAATAACAAAGGTAGCTCAATAATTAACTCCAGCCGAAGCAATTTCAACACCAAGAAATATGATACGTAGATGAAAATAAAAGAAAGCACACCTCATTCAGATTTCTCCTAGTCTTAGTTTTTATCTGCATCGCTATGCAAATGTCATCGTAGACATAGGCTACGTAATGTCGCTTCGAGTGAGAATATTTGAAAAAAGATAGACACACACAGCACTCTTTTGGTCGTGAAAATGTCACCAATCTATCAGCCCATCAATCACGTTAACCCATGTGAGTGACGGTGTGTTTGTAGTTCTACGCTAGCTGCAGTTGCAGCTGATCGCCACAAGATGGAATCATCTCTGAGACTCCCAACATGTGTTGTCGGCCTCATGGCAAACTCACATCCAAATCAAGCAACAATCAAATTAAATTAAATTAAATTGTAGATATCATTCACGTATGAGGTAATCATGAAGACAGCAAGAACCGTATTGTGAATTTGAGGGATTCAAACCGCCAAGGCCTTTCAATGTGTTAATGACAGTTTACATTGGGGCCACCATGTCTTCTGAACTCATTAAGCAGCATCACACAAGAGGGAGTGCTGTTATACTGAACACCAGCATAATAAACCAACAATAAGACAATAACGGCTGGCATTATCTCCTGTACTCGGCCTGCGGCCTCCTACAGCCGTTATGTTGTTTTCATGCAAAAGTTATATGAGCAACATTTATTAGTTAACAGCAAGCGACAACAGATTTAAGATTTGTTTGTTTGTTTCATGGTTTATTTTGCTCCACCAACACAAATAGTTCCGCAATGGGACTTGTGTCTGGACTGTTGCCAAGCAACACAAACAGCTTCCTGGCCTGCTGCTGTCTGGGTCCACACGTTGCCGCAGTCCAGCTACTGTTTATCATGTACGCTCATCTGTATGGTTCCACCTGATGTTGGTTGACAGGCCCTTTGGTGGCATGTGTGATTACGACGAGTTAACAGTTTATTAATTAAGCCAATAACAGTTATTATCAACACTGATGAAGTGGAGTGATACATGAAAGTTATGTTATATCCTATATTGGCACTCATGGAATGCCTCTTGTCCAATCAAATGACTTGCGCGGAACTAATTGCTGTCTAAATATATTTATTGTTAATACTAGCGGATAATCTGGTGAGTAAATTACTCATGACAGTATCCGCGGCTCTGTTTTCATGGGAACCATAAAGATCTTCAGAATGTTTTCCTAGACCTCTTCTGTGAAACAAGGCCCTTTCGTGTTTTTTTGTTCAACTCGGTCGACCTACTTTAATGCAGACCAAAACTTTGACAGGAATACAAATATGGTCTATTGGGTAATACCAGAACAATGCTGTGCTAATTGGCCACATATATTAAAATCAACATATTTTATACATATGAAACATCAGACAAATCCATACGCGACCCATATCATAACCTGTTGTGGGTTGTGACACGTGATGCTGTTTTAAATGCTCTTTGTGAATACATTTCAATCATTTAATTTGATAAAAAATACATATTTCTTACATATTTTCCACGTTGCATAATGGACATCCAAACACCTTTATTAAATGTAAAAATAAAACCATTATGATAATTCTTAAACATATTATTTCCTTACATTAATTTCTAGATATTTTAGTACAGAGCATGTGGACTTCCATTTCAACCAGACATGGAGTATTATTCACCACTGGGTTTTCCCTGAGAAGGTAAACACAACACATTTGATTATTGTTATTATTATTGAGATTATTGAAAGTGATTTAGAGATGAGAACAATGCTGCTCCATAATTACATGTGACAAAAAAATCACAATCTAGTTGCTATGGATAAAAGTGTCGTCTAAGTTACTAAACAGTAGTAATGTATAGCAGAATAGCAGTAATACTGTGAGTTTTCATTGGTTCTTGACCCCACCTTGCCCATGTCACGGCTCTTGGCCCTCAGCTTGTTGAGCTGGGACTCTGCGATGTCTGCCCTCTCCCCAGCCTCCTCCAGCTCATGCTGCAGCTTCCTTAGCCTGGCCAGGTTACTGTTGGCCTGCTCCTCCTGATGGGATGACCCACAGACTTAATTAGCTACATTAGCGGTAGTTTAGATAGATTAGTTATGTTAGCGATAGTTTAGCAACAATGGCGACACTCACTGCTTCATCAGACTGCCGCTTGTACACTTTGACCTTCATCTGAAGTTTGTCCACCAGTTCCTGCAGCCTTGTCATGTTCTTCTTGTCCTCCTCCGACTACATCTCACAAGAACAAAACACTTTCATATTCAAAGCTTCGCTACCTATTTATGTCCAATATTCAGCCATTCATTTGCACACAGTAAATTACAGGCAAAAATAGCAACAGTGAACAGAAGTATAGTACCTGATAGCTGAGGTCTTTAATCCTGCGTTCATATTTCCTGACACCCTTCACAACATCTGAGGCATGCCTCTGTTCTGCTTCCAGCTCATTCTCAAGCTCTCGTACCTGCAAGGAGAACACAGGTAAAATGTTGTTTGCTATCACACTTCAAAAAGCGTGTTGTCTCACCCAGTTTCGAGGAGGATGGTTTGATTTAGTTAGTATTAGGGTGTTTGACTCCCAGCCTTAAATGGTTGTGGGTTCAAACCCCAACATCTGCAGCAACACGCCTTACCCCTACTGCTCATTAATGACATGCATCTAAAATTCACTACATGTCCATGTCTCCATTGTGCCAATGATACATTTGACGTAGGCTAGTGCCTTGCTCAAGGGGACTATGGTTAAACCATGGGAGGACATGAGTTCCTATGTATACAATATCCATATGATAATGAAACCATGAAGAAAAATGGAACTGTGTACAGAAGTGTAACATAGAACATGACAACTATTGACAACAGTGTCAATAGTTAAAGAACACAGCTGGTTTATATGGCTGTAGGGTGGTATTTCCTACCCTGGTCTCCAGTTTCTGGAGCTGCTTCTTGCCCCCCTTCAGGGCCAGATTCTCGGCCTCGTCCAGGCGCTGCTGCAGGTCCTTCACGCTCACCTCCAGGTTCTTCTTCATCCTCTCCAGGTGAGCGCTGGTGTCCTGCTCCTTCTTCAGCTCCTCCGCCATCATGGCTGCCTGCAAAGGAAACACGTGCCATTGCTTCTTACACTATCAAAACGAAAGACTCCCAGAGGTGCATTGTCATCAAACAGCAGCACCTTGGTCTACAGTAGACCATGATGTAGATTGTATCAGCCTTCAAACACAAAGGCAATTTAGTGCTTTACACGGGCAACATATTTAACAATTTAAAAGATAATTGTGAAATAAAAGTGGAAGAAAGTAGAAGAATAAATGGGACGCAGTATTGAAAGTAACGTGGGATATTCAGAAGTAGAAGGCCTGTGTTAAGTGTTGAGGCAGACCACAGATGCTCTGGAAGTTTGGTGGTAGATACAAAGTAAACACTGCTTCCATGCTGGGTTTGAACCCTGGGAACAGTAACAGACTGTCCCTTATGACCTGAGAGCTGTGGTGGGAGTAAAACAAAGTGATGTGTTCTGCACCCAAACCATTTAGTGCATTAAAGACATTTGTACACTAGGGGGTTCCCAAAGCCTTATTAGGTTCCTTATGCACAGTACATGTATACATGTAATGTATTAAGGTCTCACATCTGTTATGGCCTTTTTGGCTTTCTCCTCAGCGTTCCTGGCCTCCTGAATGCTGTCTTCCATCTCACTTTGGATCTGCGTCAACTCAGCCTCCAACTTCTTCCGGCTGTTGATCAGGCTGGTGTTCTGTGGGAGACACAGCACAAGGAATGCATTACGGAGGGATGCCTTCGGGAGGGACACCTTAGCGAGTATCTTCAGAGGAGGAGGAAGAGGTGGAAAGAGTAGGAGGAGATGAAAAGTGCAGGTGAAACCAGACCTGGGAGTGGAGGAGCTGGGCCCTCTCCGTAGCCTCCAGGAGCTCCTGTTCCGCCACCTTACGACTCCTCTCAATCTGCTCCACGACACCTCGGGTCTCCTCCACCTCCGCCTGTATCAGGTTGCTCCTGCGCTCAGACATGGCCACCTGCTCCTTCATGTCCTCGCTCTCTTTCAGGGAGTCCTCCAGGTGGATTTGCACTTCCTACAAACACAAATAGATGCATACATAAATACAAACTACATTGCATCTGGTGTTTATAGAGTCTCTTACCTTTGACTCAAGCCTTCTGTATGTAGCTGAAGCCAAATCTATGTCATTTAAAACTGTACCGTTTGTGTACTGGCGGGGATTTGGTCGGCTACCGTTGGTTACCTTGAGCTGAACTTGTATGTTCTTCAGTTGTTTCTGGGCCTCGGCAGCGTGTCTATTGGCGTAGCTGAGCTGCATCTCCATCTCGTTCAGGTCCCCCTCCATCTTCTTCTTGACCCTCAGGGCGTCGTTGCGGCTGCGGACCTCTGCATCCAGCGTGGTCTGCATGGACTCCACCATCCGCTGGCAGCTCCTCTTCAGCTGGTCCAGCTCCTCGTCTTTCTCAGAGACCTTCTTGTCCACCTCGGCCTTCAGCTGGTTCAGCTCCACCTGGACCCGCAGGATCTTGGACTCCTGATGCTCCAGGGAGGCCTGGAGGGGAGGATGAGAAGCAGATTTGTTTATTGCCAGGTGAGTCTGCATGTAGAAGGAAATATACGTGATATATTTGTACAGGGATCAAAATAATCATACACAATACAAATATCTGGATATGGATGTTAAATAAAAAATGTACTATTTGAAAAATCTAAGATGTGGAAAGTGGAAAGTGTAGACAAAGACAAACTTAGACAAACTTTTAGTAATCCAAATTCAATTGCAATTTCAGTTGAATGATCCCAACATGGGAAATATAGGTGTAACAGCAGTGTTGAATTTCTTTTTAATAAAAAAAATGTAAATAGGAATATGTAAATGTAAAATGTTTTACAATAGCGGTAAAGATTACATAATTGACATTGTGTCTAAAGTCACAGTGTCTGGGCCTGGCGGTCCGGGGAAGAAAAGGCAAGCCAATGTAAAGTTTGGGGAGGGATTCGTGGAGTAGAGAGCAGCTCTAGGTGTTTTGCTATTCAAAACTAAGAAAGTGAAGGCATCTTTACCTCCGCCTCCTCCAGAGCAGTCTGAGCCTCCATCTTCTCCACGTCCGTCTGTTTCTTGGACTTGTCCAGCTCATGCATGGTTCTGCCAGTTTCCCCAAGCTGCTCAGTGAGCTCCATCACTTCCTCTAGATCAGGAAAGGAAAGCAGTAACTTAGCAGTAGAGACAGAAAGAGGGAGTCACTGTCATTTGAGAACCCCCAATCCACATTGACGCTACCATGTTTCTGTAAGATTAAGCCCAAAGTAAATTTTCATTGTGTATATATTATATTAGATTTTTTGTATTTTAACTTTACAAATTCTTATTTGGGAATGTTATTGGGTGTTTTTTGTGCAATGAAGCCCTTTGAATTTGAAAGAGAGAGAGAGAGAGAGAGAGAGAGAGAGAGAGAGAGAGAGAGAGAGAGACATACGTTGCAGATTTTTGCTTTCACGCTTGAGGACCTCCAGCATCTCGTGGGCCTCCTCGTAAGCATTCTTCATCTTGAAGTTCTCGGTGCCCAGGGATCGCACCTCCTTCAGAGCCGACTCCAGCTCCGTCTGACCCTCCTGGTGCTTCTGCTTCCACTCGGACAACACCTGCACACGTTAACATTTTACCTGTTAACACCACTGGTAGATCGCATTGTAGATGAAGTTCACCTTCATTGCCATTGTGCATCGTGCATTGTGCATTTGAACATTTGGACAGGAATGTGATGTATCTACTATAATAGACATAGACATATTACACTGTATCTGTATGATACAATAACGGTATCAACTATAAAAAAAAACTGAATGGACAAATGGCTCGAGAGAAAATGTGTTTTTAATTCCATCAGAGATCTAGGAAGGAGGATGCCGTGTCTTATTTATGGCTGCAACCCTTTTCAGATTTTTTTTTAGTACCGTTGTGTCTGAACGTCCGAGAAGCTTAACACCAAAGGCCACACACACACACACACACACACACACACACACACACACACACACACACACACACACACACACACACACACAGACACACACACACTCAGTCTGAGCTGATGTGATCTCATTGGCATCAAGGTGAATCATAGAAACCTGATTCAGGAGTCAGAGAGTGTATTGAAGGTTGTTTCTAAAGGCTTCCATGGACGGAAATTTCTGTTAAAACACGTTTGACAAAGAGTGTTTTTCTACTTTCTTTTTTGAACCCAGATGTTCTTGTAGTATTTTTTCTTTTTCAATGAGACATCACTTCACTCACCGCAAACAGCGGAAAAACAGAAAACAGAAACTGAAAACCGGCCGTCGTGCACGGAGCCTCGCAGTAATACAACAGCTCCTTCTGCTAACGGTGGTGTCTCTCTCTCTCTCTCTCTCTCTCTCTCTCTCTCTCTCTCTCTCTCTCTCCTCCAGCCAACTCTCCCCCCCCCTGA
>OMKQ01094493.1:0-22857 GCA_900302335.1 Phycis phycis
GAGAAATTTAACAGACATGACAGCTCAAGCGGAGTTGAAAGACAGTAGTTAGAGTGCAAATCTTTAGCAAAGATGTGGGGTTTTGTCCTTTAATTAAAATGCTCGATCCGCGTTATGCAGCGCGCTGCCGGAGACACTTCAGTTCATCGGTTACTCAGCGTAATGAGGAGTGAATTATCTTGTTGCTGAGACACTGCGTCGATTTGTTTACACGCGAGCTAGGCTACATGTGGCTAATGCTATTAGCTAACTATACATCCGTAGTGAGAGATGGACCGTGGTAAATGCTCAAACGTGCGACTTCACTTCAGAAACCAAGACGAGTGGTCTTGGTTGTGTGGTCTCCGGACCACAGCACGAACAGCAAGCCTGTAACAGCTGCATCAGACTTGTCATCAGACAGTCTCGTGTAAATCAACACAGTTCTGTGACAATGACATGCACTCAGCAGTTAAGACGCCAATAAAAGTGTTTCATTTTCCCCCTTGTTTTAAATAGGTCATGAAGAAAATATCAATAATTATAGATCGACTGATATGAAACACTTCTATCATATATCTCAGCCATATCGCCCCCTTTCTTATATACAGTCTCAAACAGCAGAACACAACCGATCACAGAGAACTGTATCTCCTGATATGTATTTGTATTGTTTGTCTATAGCAAACTATAGACCTATATCTAACCTGCCTTTTGTCTCAAAGATCCTTAAGAAAGAAGTCACCAATCAGTTGTGTGACTTTCTTCAGAAAAATAACCAATTTCAGGACTTTTAGTCAGGATTTAGAGCACATCATAGCACAGAGACTGCACTGGTCAAAGTTACCTTCAAATTCCTGCAGACAAAGGACGAAGGACTCTCTGTTCTTGTCTTGTTAGATCTTAGTGCTGCATTCAACACCATTGACCATCAGATCATATTACAGAGGCTGGAACATGGTTTGGCTGATTTAAGTCTTATCCATTGGATAAATAGTAGATAGTAGTTGTAGTCCATGTAGTTGCAGTCCATGTAGTTTGTCCATGTCAATGCTTGGATCTGAACACCTCTGACGCACATTAACTACAGATATAGTCTATCTGGATGGCATTGCCTTGGCCTCCAGCACCACCGTACAGAACCTGGGAGTCATTTTTGATCAGGATATGTTCAGCTCCTATATGAAACACATTTCGAGGACTGCCTTCTTTCAACATTGCAAAAATCTGGCACATCCTGTCTCAAAAGGATGCTGAAAAATTTGTCCATGCGTTTGTTGCATCTCGGCTTGACCACTGCAACTCCCTAATATCAGGCTGTTCCAATAAGTCTCTAAAGACCTTACAGCTGTTCCAGAATGCTGCTGCTTGTGTTCTGACAGGAACAAGGAAAAGAGATCATATTACTACATAATATTACATATTACCATACTGCTCTCCACTGGCTCCCTGTAAAATCCAGAATATAATTTATCTCCTTCTCCTAACCTACAAAGCTCTTGGATTTGTAGGTTAGGCAACATCATATCTTAAAGAGTTCATAGTACCGTACTATCCCACTAAACCACTGTGCTCCTTGAATGAAGGGTTACTTGTGGTTCCTAGAATATCTAAAAGCAAATTAGGAGCCAGAGCCTCCAGCTGTCAAGCTCCTCTCCTGTGGAACTAGACCCCAGTTTGGGTTCGGGAGGCAGACATCCTGTCTACATTCAAGAGTAAATTTAAAGCCTTCCTCTTTGATAAGGCTTATAATTAAGCCTGTTCAGGAAAACATCCATGCAGGTGCCTCTTGGACCATCTGATGCCCCCATGTTCCTGCTCAACTACGACTGCTAGAATCTGTTATTTTTAGTTGTGATGTCATTATTGCTACTGCAATTATTATTATTGTTGCTATTTATCATTGTCATTATTATCATCTATTATATATTCACTATCACTATTTCTGCTGCTATCGCTCTTGATGTTTTCAATGCCGCTGCCGTTGCTGCTCTGCATCCCCTCGTCAGCCTGCACTATGCCATGTTTCCCTCACCCCCTCAACCCACACGGCCGAGGCAGAAGGCCGCCCACCCTGAGCCTGGTCTGTCCGAGGTGTCTGCCTGTTAAAAGGCAGTTTGCTTGCTCATGGTGGGAATCTGTTGGGTCTGTAAATAACAACAGAAAGAGTTTTGGTGTAGACCAAACAATTTGGAAAAAGGATATCAGGATGATATAGTTGGCCTTCTTGCTGATTGAGAAATACATGCATGCTGTCTTGCTAATATAGAGCGAAACAAGTTTGTGTGAGCCAGTGAGAGATGCTAGACATGTCTTAACTTATGCGCCACCTGCTGTCTTGTTCTGGCATGCACAGAAATACTGGTGTTTCTGCATACATCTGGGTCATTACCTCAGGGCAAACAGTAGGTAGGTCATTAACCTCAGACCCCGTGGGACACCATTAGAGCAGACAAGAAGTAGAGCAGACATGAAGACAGATATGTTGCAGCCCATGTGTATTGCTTTCTCATTTTTAAATATCACAACATGTCATTGTCATGTTGTCATATTTAAAAATGACAAGATGCTGAAAGTTTTGAGAGAATTTAAACATGAAAACTTGGGTTGAAGAACATTGTGTTTTAGTGTCAAATGCCTTCTGTAGATACATTATATACAGTATATTGCTCCCACAATCCCACCTCTGTCCAGCTTGGATTTAATTTGCTCAATGAGGTATCAATTAGCAGTCTATATTTAGTGCTTTCGAAACATGAATAGCATGGGTGAAGTGAGATGTCCTGTGGTTAGATAATCCACGAGTTGCTCTGTTACCATTTTCTCTATACTCCAAGAAGTTATTGGCAGAATACTTATTGGCTTATAGCTTGCCACATCTGTTGGTTCATCTGCCTTGAATATTGCCATCACAACTGCAGATTTCCATGCATTTGGGAAAATGGATTGTCTTATGGAGAGATTCAAGGTGGGTATTTGGAGTGCATAGGACATCTTTATTGTTTTTTAAGCAAGAAGAGTCTGATCTATATATGTATTTGGCCTTAGCAGTTGTCAGAGTACTTAATATTTTGTGCATTTCGGGAACTTCTATAATATTAAAAACAGGATAGGTTGCATTGGGGAGAGATATCTCTTTCATTCTGTTTTTAGATAATTTCATTGACATAAGTGTCATGTTGTGTGATCAATGAGAGCTTCCATCTATACATGGGTATGTGGTGGAGGAACGTCCAGTGTATAATATGTTTTGTGTATGGTTGGTATGTATTGGCCACTCACTGCCTGTGATTTCGAAGAGGACCTTGTCGTTAAGGCCCAGCCGGAGCTCTGGCATTCCAGAGAGAACCACCTTCAGCTTGATGGAGCCCAGGATCTCACTGCATAACACGCTGCCTGATGCACTCACCTGGGGACATTGTTTAGAGTGTACAGGTGTTTAGGCTTTCATGCTTAAAGAAAGAAGAAAGAGAAATTACTTCTTCAGCGATGCAAAATGATAAAACAATATTTGGGACAGGAAATGTAACTTAATTTATGTTTTCATGGCGATTGCACCAATGTCGGCTGCCTTGGTGTACTGCTCTCGCCTTTGCAAATCAGTGCACAAAAGGATTCTGATTCTAAGAGCATCAGGGAAATTAAAATTTGAGTGGAGTACATTATGGTCCAAATCATTATGCCTAATGAAGGGGTAAGGGGTGGAACATCTCCTGATCTGCAGGACGGTGGCAAATAAACTACAATACAACATTTGGTTACAGCATTCATGCCTAAAAACCCATATTTCATCAACTATTATCAATGCATCCTACAGTACAGTGAATATGTCTAGTCAATCTAAAAACCTCCTTTGCCTGAGAAGTTACTGTGTACACACACACTTTCTGGAATTAAATACCATAAATGCCAAGGTTTTCTAGAAGCTTCGGCCTGTGTTTTAGGGAACAATAGATGCAGGCATATGAAGGTAATTAAGTTCCTTGAATAGAGAAAAATGTGTTTATGATATATGGTCAAGCCTAAGTTGTATGATCACCAAGATGGGTTAACTTGAAAGTGTATATAATGTTCAGCTTCTGAGCATGACATTGAAGTTTGTTTCAGGGACTGCTGAAGGACATATTGACTTTGCATGCTTTTGTTTTGTTTAGATATCTTTCTGGTTAGAACATTGTCCTTAATTTAGATATGTATCAGACAGTTGGTTAAGAGTTAATTTAATCTGCTCTTTAATAGATTTCTAACATGCTTTTAGACCTTAAGGGTGCGATTGATTTTATACATTGATATTAATGACTGTGAATCTGATTTACTATCTTTAGACCTGTTTAAATATGAGATTTGAGATTAGATTTACATTATAATGATAGTTATTCTCACCAATAGGTTGACTGACTCGATGACATCCATGAACACTTCATTCTTCCTGTACTTGATGCCCTCTGAGCGCCATGACACAGCATTTGTAACTGTGGCCGGGGGCCGTGGGCCCCCTACCTCTAATTTGTGGCCCTGCTGAGTGATGTACCTAAAACATGCAACCACAGACAGACAAAGAGAAAACAGAGTGCATAAAAAATTTGAACACGAGTACAAAAAAATAATTACTGCTATTAATTGCAGTAAATGCCGGCACAATTTAAAAACATGCATTAAAATATGAAAAAAAAGGCCTAGGAATGTTTCTCATTCAAGCAGTACGTCTGCATTATGTACACAATACCTATTTTATTGATTTGCCTATTGCAAAAAAAATCCAGCATGACAATTGTACACCAAGCAGGCAACCATCACTAGCAGAAAAGTAACCCTTTTCAACTTCCTTAAGCTCTCCCCTATCCATCCATCCAGTTAAACCATGTTACTAGGTAGTGTCCTACAGCAGGTGAATGAAATCCCTCCAGTTCACCCTGGATCTTTCCCAAGATCTACAGTATATCTTCCCATCCTTAACAGATACTCATGCTGTTCTCCTAAGTTCCTCCTATCATAAGAGATTGAGCACAGCCACACTGCTACCATGAGAAAACTAATTTCAACTACTTGTCTCTGCAATTGCATTCTATTCAAAGACAATTAAAAGTTCATGGCACAGGTTTGAGCAGAACAGTAAATTGAAAAGTACATTGATAGCTCTGTAATACCCCTCATCTTGCTCATGACCACAATGGTTCGATACAACATTAGTGCATTAGTGCATTAACTGCACCGAAATTTGGAATGGACTTGCTTCTACTGTAAGTAATCCCTCCCTCTCACCCGAAGAGCAGATCATAGTTTAACAGGCGAAAACAACAGCCTCAACTATGGCTCATTAGGACGCCCAGAGCATGCTAGTGGTTGTAGTATATAACAAAGGAAAATATAATCTATGAGTAGCAGAGATATCAGCCATGTGTATTCATATTGAATACTCTCCGAAGCTCACTTGATATTTGTAAAAGTAAGAACCAATCAAAAAAGGCATGTTTTTGAGATTGGTTCTGGTAGAAGACGCTGTTTCATCCGTGCCCCCAAATCATCTTAGTATGGACTTTCAGAAGAAGACAAAACAAGGAATCAGTTTCCTGAACCCAGATTGGCTTCCTGAACCGGAGGTTCACTGCCTGAGGTTTGCAACCTGAAGATTCAGGATCACAACTTGTAAGTCTGGATTTGTTCTGTTTAAAACAAACAAGGTAGCTACTACCGAGTGTTCAAGTACAGAGTTCTTCATTGTAGCTGAGCTGTACAATCAGTGCGAAATCTACATTACGTTCAAATATTTTGGTAAATTGCTAGTTCACGTTATTGTGTTCAAGTGTTTTGGTAAGTCAACTGTGGGCCTAACCTAACTTGCTAGCTCACGTTATTGTGTTTACCTAAAAATGTCTTGGCTATGGCGATAACTATGGCCATGAATTTCCGATCATAAGATGCTGAACATTGTTCAAGTGTAGATTTGAACTTATGATTATACAAACTAATGTTACAGCCGCAATACAGTTATTTATCATTATTTACTATGCTCTGAGCCTCTGTTCTTTCATTCTGTGCTTTTTACTTAGCTGGAGCTCATTTTCTATATACCCAACAATTTAGTTGTTCCCAACTTACACAGCTGGGGCTATACATAATACAAGGATATTATGTTGGTGTATGCGTTTACATGCATATGTGGTCAAGCTGTCGTCTAGGGTGTTTTCCAAGTCCAAGAAGGGTGAATGCACCACAGGAGGATGAACCAAAGTGATTGATAGCAATGTGTATAGCTACCCAGGACTGAGTGTGTGAGGATGCCAACACAAGTGAAGCATTTGACTAAAGAAAAAGAGTGGGCCAGCTGAACAGAGCAGACTGGGCTTTTCGGAAGGGTGGCCTTAAAGAGACGGGAGCTAAAACATGCTGAAAGCTGAAACATGCATTTCCGGTCAGCAGCGGGGTATGTGTGTGTGTGTGTGTGTGTCCTCTGTGGGTATGGCTGGCAGCTATTGACTGATTAGCATAAGAACAGCGATTATAGTGATCATAACAAACAAGTGTATGAGTATGCCTGCGTGCGTGCATGTGTGTGTGTGTGTGTGAGAGAGAGGTAGAGACAGAGAGAAGGGCTGACAAATGTACTTATTGTAAGTCGCTTTGGATAAAAGCGTCTGATAAATGCCCTAAATGTAAAATGTAAATGTCAATAGGATACTAGTGATTACAAGTTGCATTCACACACCAAACACCATAAGCAACATGCACAAATGTGCAGCATATCCATGTGCACACACCTTGATATCAAGAACAAAAACAACTCAACAAGATCTACTTAAGCCAGTCAGACGACCATTTGAGATCATAATACAAACTTATGAACACACAAAAAGGTGATTCCTTAGAAACTAAAAAATAAAAGACGAAACAAGATTCAGAACCAAAGGTGATTAACCACCATATATAAAGCAATCATTGTCATGGTAGCACAATTGTGAATGCAGTTACATCTTACTTACATCTTCCACTTTCTTCAGGGAAGCCTCCGTAGCCCAAAAAAACAACAAAAACAAAACAACAAAACAAAAAAACTTGGTAACTAACAAACTAACCCGGGGTTTAACCTGTCATGCTAATGGGCGAAACTATGATAATAATGAAAGACTGAGCATTCTTACTCTTGTAGGATCTTGCTATCTGTGGTCTGTGGGAAGCCAAAGTCCATGACCTCATCCATCAGTTCGTACACCATCACAAAGTTGTCACGGATGCTCTCCTCCTCCAGCTCCTTGAAGTACTCCTTAAACACCTGCATAGGTTCCATAGCATAGGAGAATAGCATGTTATATGGATACATTTTGATAGAAATGCATACAAGAAAGTGTTTGTATGTGGGAATACATATATGTAATCATTATATGTTTCAGGAATCAGAATCAGGATAAAAACAAACAATCTAAACCAAACCTGTGTGATTTTATAGAGGAACGAGTAAACCAAGGCAGCATTGGCGTTCTTCCTGGTCATGGCCACCACTGAAACTGTTAAAGAAAATAAGATCCAAGATCTTTACACACAACATTGACCTTCAATACATGGTACCCTTACTCACAAATAGACAACAGCGTCAAACAGTGGACCTATGCATAGTCTTCCTTGGACTCATTTGATTGTTGATTTTAGCTCAAATGTGTGCCAACAGGGTCCATACAAACATACATTAAACCAAAACTAACTCAGATGAGCAAAATACAGTTGGTGGAGAGAAGTACATTGTCATTTTATGTGACAGTAAAAAAAAAGCTTGGTTGTAAGACACAGCACTGTAATACACAGAGGTATAACCCCAACACCGCTTACACACTGTTATTCATCCAAGTTTAACAAATAACCCTTTTGAGAGAAAATCCTTGCTAGGCACACCCTGACTAGAATGGGAAGTGAAACAAAAGCAGAGTGACTTCCAGACAGTATCCTGCAAAACAGGATGCAGTAGTTCAACATGGAGGAGTTTGTTTAGCTAACACAAGACTGGTCTGCAGCAACACACCACATTTCATCATTACAGCAACATTATATAGTGTGGGTTCATGAAAACTCGAAGAAAGCTTGGTTTTAAGAAGCGAATTGGCAAAAAGTACAGATTTTCGCAGATTTTGTACTAGTACCCCTGTACTTGTACAACAAGCACAAAATCAGCGAATATACTTTAGCTGTTATTTATTTCTTATTATTGATATGCTTGGACATACAATATGTAACATTGACACCAAGCATTTAAAATGGCTACTGTAGTCCAAATTTATAATATTGTAGTTGTCTCCAGCTGCCCTCTACAACCCCCGATTTGTAACTCTGGTGGCTTGCAAGGTTAAGAACATCAAATGAACACAACCATGAGATGTACCAAGGGAAACATATTATTATATTTTGACAATCACATGCAGCTACACTGCAAGATTATCAGCAAATGTATATGTTTACAATTTATGTATCAAACCAACTCATGTGGCAACCATCTTGAAATTATTCTTGGCTCTAAGCTGTCTCCATCTTTCAAACGCTACTCCAAGATTTTCCATTAAGGCTTTTTAGGGCAGGTAGAATCTACTGCAATTTCAAGTTGTTCCAGTTTGTTTGACTGCTTCCATGGCTACAGCACGCTGTGTTTGTGTTGAAAATTACTTTAGATCTGGCAACCCATGGTATTCAGAGAATAGTAAATCATAGCACAGAGGAAAAAACGAAAGGAAGTTTGGACCACCAACGGAAATTTATTGTGGAAGAGCAATTTGACATTGTTGTTGAAGAGCTAGTATTATGACCTGGTCATTGTATTACATGTTTAACCTTCAACAATTGCTTCAAATGCTGTCTTTTTTATGCAAGAAAATATACGTGTATCAGTATAATAGTTTAATAGAGTTTAAATTGAGTTAGTACTATTTAGTCCAGTGGCTTATTCAGAATTTTGGGGTGGAGGATACAGTAAAGGTTGCTGTGCTTGATCCACAGGAAGTGTGTGTTGATGTGGGTGATCATGGGAGTTATCTCGCCCTCCTCCTCCTTCTTCATGAGGATTGGCATGAAGTGGTCGATCTCATTCAGGTCCATGTTGCCCATGTAATTACGGCAGATCAGCACCTGAACCAATGATGCAGAACACTTAACATTGTTTGGTGTGGGGGTAGCTAGTCTGCATGAAATACTAAATACTGTCAACATGCAACATGCGGGTCGTCATGTTGCATGTGTCCACCCGCTCTATCGACTGAGCTACTGCCAGCTAAGTATAACGGGCGCAATACTTTTTAGTCAAAGTTAAAGTATCCGCCCTGATGGCGGAATATTTCTGAAACTTGATGCACATTTCTCTGTACAGTGAACAGGTTACAGGAACAGTTACAGGAAAACTTCAAAAATATTCTTCTAAAGAACCACAGGTGCAAATTACATACAATTTGGTACACATGATCTATGAACTTGCATAAAAAACGTTAGCACTTTTTTATATGCTAATTCCAGCTCTGTAGTTCTGTAGAATTGTGTTGAGAGCTCATTCGATGACGTCACAGTGTCAATTTCAGTAATTGCTTGGTGAAGCTTAGTGATGCTTCGCCTGCAGGGGGCGTGTGTGTGTGGGGGAGAAAGTAAAAAAAGACCCAGTGCTCAAGAACAAGGACGGAGGCATAGTTGCGTCGAGTAACGATATGCCCCGTAAATCGCTTGAAAAGGCCGGTTGCAGGGGTCGGCGGTACGTAGACTGTGAATACCTTTCGTGACTGCTAGCAGTTGTAGTTATGAGTGGTAACGCTCATAGCTCACCTCAATGCGCAAAGGTTTTCAAATGTGTCGACGTGTTAAAGGTTGAGCCTCGCCGCCCAGATTGAGGCCACATGCGCATATACTATAGGGTCATTACTGCGCACGCTTCTTCGGAAATGCCATGCATCAGGAGCTCAGCTCTTAGGGGTAGTCTAAGCAAAGAGACGGGGATGGAACTAGACGCCATCGGACATTGCCCAGGGTTGAATGGAATGTTTAAATCACACTTGCACTTCACATCCACGACTACTACATGCCTTCACTTTTTCTACCTGAATAGTCAGCCTGCCTTTGTAATGCTTTCGCCCCTCATATACCCGAGGAGCCTAACGCACAGTAAGATTTTCGATAAATAGAGAGACGAACGATGATGACAGGTGTAGATGCATTCTAAAGCTAAACAGGAGACAGAAACTTAAAAATCGGAAATCGAGGAGGTTTGCGTTTTCGCATCGCTGCACAAGAATAGGCTGTATGTGTATAGCCTACTGCATTGTCAAAACGAGTTTTACAAGTTTCAATTGCTTCCGACAACAATATGCAGTATGCTCTCGGTTAAGGCATACATAACAATATGCATCATATGGGTCTGAACGAGGAGAAAACAGGAGCTTGGTCACATTCTTGCACTTACACGAATTGTCCCTTCTCCCCTTCACACGTCACACATAACTGGCAGGTGTTTCGCTGTTGATATTCACGTGGAAACTTCATCGACACGTCCCCACCACCAAGTAGGCTACTAACTCACCTTTCCCTTTAAGTCCAGGATAAATATTGCGGACGCCGACATGTTGTCGAACTTCCGTTTGATAAAACAGAGTCGGTGTCAAGTCAGTTGACCGTAAATTCTGTGAAATATGAGTTCATTAAATTGAGAAAATAGTCACGCCAAAAACCATTCTCCTCTGGTTTTTTGAGTAACTCCTCGGTGTGTTTTCCGGGTAGTCGCACGAGCAGTCGTCTTAGCTTCACGCGCAGACCTGTCGAGCAGCTTTTTAACAGCGCGATATAAGAATACAACGGCACATTTGAACATCACTTTGTGCCGTTTCTGAGCTCGCCTCTTCAATTTGTTTATAATTGTGTGTGTGTGTGTGTGTGTCGGGGAGAAAAGGGTTACTACACATGTAATTGTCACAAATCGTGTGTACAATTACACAATAATTTCATCAGATGAAAGTGCTAAGTCAAAAATCGAACCGCTCCTTCACATCCACTAGAGGTACAATTCTAAATGACCTGCCAATCGGGCCGTATATGAACTCCTCACAATCTCACACACTTCTAGTTCATGGTGTCCCTGGAAGCATATCCATCCAAATTACACAAACATATTTGAATTGATATTGACAACATGTTTTAGTGATTATTAAATCATTTTTGAAGCTCACGACAATGTATTTTGGTGTTTTTTGTTGTACATTGTGCCTAGGGATTGTAGGATATGGTAGTGAACGTGCGCGTGCATAGCTCAGTTGGCAGCCATCACAAGTTGAACTTTAGTTAGCGATAGAGATAGCAATGGAGAAGTACAAACATAAACGTGGCTTTCTGGATTTTCACAAAGATGACATAACTGCTGATTTTCCCATTCAATTGTCATGTTTGAAAGACTGCATTTCACAAATGAAGACAGTGCAAGAGCTGACCAAGATGCTCATCATTGAGAATAGATGCACCACTGCGAGTTTTGGGGAAGTTTGCACTGTTCTCATGCGTTTCCTGACAATACCAGTGACAGTAGCATCTGCAGAGCATTCATTTTCCAAACTTAAACTTATAAAAAGCTACCTGAGGAGCTCAGTGGGACAGTCTCGTCTCTCTGGACTTTCCATACTGTCGATTGAGAATGCCCGTGCGCGTCACCTGGACAGGATTTAATTGACAACTTTGCGCAGAGGAAAGCCCGGGAAATGCAGCTATGATGTAAGTCAACACCTTTTTATGTATTTTAATGATCGGGTATTGCTTTTGGGTTTATTGTGTCTTTGGTGCGCAGTTGGGAGTATGTTCCTTTTAGTGTGCCATCACCAGTGTTTTGTTCATCTATGGTGCGCCGCCACCATTTTTTTTAATATGTTGTGGTGCGCTTACTTTTGCAAGTCTCATTTCTACTATGCTGTAGGCCTATATGACCTAATGGCCTATGGTAGGCTATTGGTGGACGTTGCGTCATTATGCGTTGTAGCCTATAGGGGGGCAGGCCCGTCTTGATCATCCTGCTTACAGGCCCGTCGTTGGCTTGTTACGCCACAGCGTGTGTACTATGCTTGTGCGGATAAATAAAAAAAGATATTAACACCACATTCAATCGTTTATTTTATTAATGGAAATTATCTTCAGAATCACCAGAAATTGACTTTGACCTATTTATATAACTACATTTAATTTTGACCATTATATCTTACGCATTACACATTATGTTTGTGTGTAAGTCGTCACACAACTATACACGATACATTTCCTCGTTATAACTTAGCAGTGTGAGTAGTGTTGTAAAAACACAAATCTGAAATGATGATTATTATTCTTTAACAACGTCACAAAATGTGATTTATTTTTGTTAATTCCCAAAGATTCAAAGATCCTAATTTAATTAAAAAAAAAAAATGAAGCGTTAATTACAGTATCATCTTGTCATTGAACAAAGGTGTGCAAAAGCATTGATATGTCAAACCAGCAAGCATTATGTCCAAGTATGTTAGTTCAATATGTAGTCAAGCCATCTGAGCTATGAAGATGGTTCTTTTCTAGAAAATGATTACAAGTGCTTGATCCTGAAACAAAAACGACTGAATGACAACAACGCTTAAGTGATGGAAAACTGAATTTCACCCATCTCCTCATCATCGTTGTCATCCGCCATGTCCCCGAAGTCCTCTGCTTCACGCTTTGCCTGCTCCCTCTCGCAGCTCTGGATGTAGTTGTCCTCAATAAAGCCATCATCATCTTCTTCGTGGATCTGAGGGACAGAGTGTGGGTTTATTCCACATCCACTGTGCATAGAGAACTCCATGTCTTGGCCTAGAAAACAAGCAACTTCATTATCATGTATGAAGATGGATTCATCCTGACTTCAACCCTTTATAAAATTTTGCTGCATTTTGCAGAGATGTCAGTTCACTCGAAAAACAAACGCTTACCCATTAGTTTGCAGAGGTATTTGGAGAAAAAGTGAACAAAATTCAACACAACATCAAGTTATTTAAAACTGCCCACAACAGATAGTGTGAAATCTGTGCATAGCAGGGGGTCAAATCAGCCCTGAAAATATCAGGAAATAAAAATGATGTCCAATATGTCTTTGAAGTCATCAGACACACACACACACACACACACACACATACACACACACACGGCTGTCATATTTACAACTGCAACCTACTTGATGGACCACACTGGCTAATGTTGTCCCCATCTCTCAAGCGGGTGTGCCTATAGCTATCCAGGTAGCGTCGGACCA
Source organism: Phycis phycis (assembly GCA_900302335.1). NCBI lineage: Eukaryota > Metazoa > Chordata > Actinopteri > Gadiformes > Phycidae > Phycis > Phycis phycis. Next base: position 13,232 of record OMKQ01094493.1, read on the forward strand.
CCTGGCATTTAGCAAGGGCAGCCAGCAACAAGGACACAGAGATAGCTGTGGCCAGGACCGCCACCAGGAACTCCCAGTTTTGGGTAGTGGGTGGGTTTGTCTGGTCAGTGGAGTTGCCTGAGAGTGGGAAAGCAATGCACCTTCATGGTTTCAAAATAATAGAGTAATACAAGCCATTGTGTTGTGTTGGTTGCCACTGTGACTTTTCCCAGAGCATGATATCTATGTCTCCAACCTCTACTCTTGTTTATTTTGTGTTTGTGTTTTCTTGGAGGATATAGGTGATAAGGGTTAGATGGATGAATAGATTGTTGGATGGATGGCTAGCTGGATGGATGGAGGATGGATCCTTACCTGAAAATGTTAGTATAGTTGGCAACGTGAAATTTGAAGGTAGATCCATCTGAATGTCTTCCTTGTTTTGGTAGTTTGGTAGAGTGTATAGGATGGTGCTTGATATATATGTTGAGTTGTTCACTAAGATGAGAGAGTAGAGTGTATAGGATGGTGCTTGATATATATGTTGAGTTGTTCACTATGATGAGAGCAGGGTGCTGGCCCTCAGGGGGTGTTGTAGCTGCAGCTCCCCCGCAGAGGAAACACCATTTCCCATCATTTCCATTTTCTCAGAGTATCCACTAGGTGGTGACGTTGAGGGACGTTGGGGATTTGCAGTGCCCTTGTCCTGAATAGGATTTGAGATATTAGTTAAAACAAACATGCTGCAACTCTGCCACCAACTGAGAAGAGGACAGAAAAAAGACAGTGTGTGTGTGTGTGTGTCAATGTGTGTGTGTCAATGAGAGAACGAAACCAAGGGCAGGTGTGGATGTATAAACAGTCCAAATCAAGCATAATGTTGAGGGAACTCCAGCGCAGCATGCCTGACCAACAAAACCAATCTCTAGAGACACTGTGTTTTTATTATCATTAGTTGTAATGTCCCGTGTAAACATCCCCTACCTTGCCCTTACCCTGCTAGTGTCTCTGTTGCAGGAACTGTTGTTTGGGCAAATGCATTTACATGCTAAATGCTCATTGTGGTTTAGCATCCAGCCTACGTACCTGCTATTTTCATCATGTACAACAATTTTTCCACTGACTCTTTGCTCATCGTCTGTGTTTGGGTCAATATACCATTAACCTGTTCAGAATGATCAGAATGAAGCAGAATGATTCAAATAATTTTCAAGCTCATTCTTACAGGCCAAACAGGCAACGTGGGGTGAGAGTATATGCAGGGTTCTTCAAGTCATCCGGTCATAATGCCATGATGAATGTCATCACAGATGGATTCTCAATCTAACACTCATCACCTTTTATGAGATGATAATTTGGATGTATAAAACCAATGAATGTATGTGATGTGCAATACCAATGCTAAAATAATAAAGTAGGGCACAGATGTAGTAGTGAACCATGTTAGGAATGGTAGTGAGTGTATATCTTTCGAAGCAGAAAGATGCATTGAGGTGTGGATGGATGAGTATTCAAAGTAAGCTGCACAACAAGCCAGTAGGACTAACCACCATTAGAGCATGCAGATACAATGCAAAGTTGGCTCTGTTTGCCTATTTTATAGATGGGGGTGGTGGTTTTAACTAATGAAACAAAGCTAGTTTGTATAATTTGTATGACATTTATTTGTCATTAAAGGTTGCTAAAATGCACTATTAAATAGCCCAATAGCAATGTATATCACTGCATATAACTCCAAAATATGTGTAATTATTTTGCGATATTTTGGTGTTAAAAACTCCCTAAAAATGCCACAGCCACCCTAATACCCTACAAGTACCAAGTACCAAGTACCAAATACCCCTACAAGTTTGCAACATTCAGAATGGTGTTTGCCGTTTAATGAACGTAGACTAAAGCAATGGTTCGAGTCTAGCAATACAGTAAGAAAGACACCAGAACAACTTTCAAGCATTTCAATTGATTCTTGTTTCTCTGTGTGTTTGTGTGTGTGTGTGTGTGTGTGTGTGTGTGCGTGTGTGTGTGTGTGTGTGTGTGTGTGTGTGTGTATGTGTGTTTGTGTGTAATCAATTTAGCCCTCGATTTTGTGTTCCTCTCTCTCACTGTCTGTGGATCATACTATTTATTCTAGGTTAATGTTGAACACAACATTTTTAATGATCAATCACCAATGAAGAATCCAAAACCCTAACATAACACAGTCAATAAAGGTTCATATTTTTGAAGAACCAAAATATATATATATATATTTGTGTGTAATTTAACTCAGTGTTTCAGTGTTATAGAACTTGCGCTCTACTTCACTTCAACTTACTTTTTAATCTGCCAGGCCCCGCCATCGTGTTGCTTGTTGTTTGTATTGTCTATTGTTATTGTTGATTGTTGATTGTTCACTGTTTACTGTTGCACACGAACCACCAAGACAAATTCCTTGTATGTGCAAACCTACTTGGCAATAAACATCTTTCTAAGTTCTGAGTTCTTAGTTCTGAATTCTTATTTGTTTTCCCTAAAGTAATTCCTAAACCACAGTCCATTCTTGCTGATTTATTCTTTTTTTTCTAATAGTATTGTTACAACGATATGAATAACCAGTCAAGGTGCAGCTATATTTAGTGTGAACACAGAAAGCAACCAATATCAACAAGAGGGCCAGGTTACAGTTACAGGCAGAGGGGCAGTGTTTGAGGTTTTGCATAAATCATAGTTTTGCCTCAGTTTGAGCGCTGGATAAGTCACACAAACAATAGCAGTCAACCTCAGACAGCCCAGAATTAGCATAGTGCATGACAAATACAGTAGCCAGAAGATTACACTAAATAAAAATGTAGATGTCCACCATTGTTGCACATTTCTACTCCTACACATTGTATATTGTCTATTGTCTATGTCTAAGAGTATGTAAGTTTGCCAAACAATCTGTTATTTTACATCCAAATGTACTCTACACTACATCACTTCCTCTTTAGGCTTCAAAACTTTGACAGACTTGCATTGTATAATTCAAACAACAACAGCATGATATAATATTACATATTACATAATACATCACACTGGGCCTCATGTATAGACTAGAATGGTGCTGTACTGCTACCGAGTATTCTTTGCACAAATGATACTTTACTCTTTTTCCCCACTGCTTGCTTCTTTTATGTTAATATATTCAATGATTTAATCAAGAAAAACAATCTATGAACTAGAAAGTCAGATGACTTAGCATGCCATAAAATAAACTGTGCTGTTATTCTCGATGGTGAAGCAGAAGTATAAATATACATGATCAAATTGTGTCTTACCAGTTCACCATGTACAGTAGTTTCCGTAAAAAAGTTCAAAGGAATTGTCGTCTCAATTTGTCAGAAGTCACCTTTTATTATCAGTAAAATGGAGTCATGTTGTGCAAAGGTTGAAAGAGGTGTGCTTTGCATTTGCGAACCAGGAGGGCCAGTTAATAGGTCACTACTTTGTGACAAAGGTGAACTACTTCCCGCCCACTATTACCTCTCTGTCCAATAGTATGCCAGAACCTTTTCAGAGCTCATGCTGTCAATCAGTAGAACCAACAGAGCAGGTGCTGTGTGAGCTGCTTGCAGATGTTACTGTTGTTCAGTGAGAAGAAAATCAATGACTTAAGTTCCTAGAACATGTTATGCTTGCAGTCTTGTGTCACTTGTGAGAGGGAAAAACCAGAAGTAAAGAAAAAAATAAAAATAATAAAAATAAAATAAATACAAAACTGCAGTGGAATTGTAAAAATACTATAGAATAGTGATCTGATATATAATATCAGCATGAATGATAGGATGAATATGATATGTGATGTATGATGTATGATATATAATATCAGTACGGAATGTAATTAACACGTATCACAGATGATGTGAAATATATGTTTCGGTTGATTTACAGGTTGTACAGGTTGATTTAGTTGAGTTCTGTGATGGTGGATCTGATAGAGGCAGATGAGTTATAAGGTCTTATTGCACTGGGGAGGAACGATTTTCTGTATCGTTCCTTCTTGCAGCGAGGTTGAACGAGTCTGTTGCTGAAACTGCTCTTTAACTTGTCCAGTGTAGTGTGGAGGGGGTGGGAGGGATTGTCCATGATTGCCAGCAGTTTTGCCAGCATCCTCTCCTCCACCACCTCCTCCACGGTGACAATCTTAAAGCCAACAACACACTTGGCCTTCTTAATAAGTTTGTTCAATCTGTGACATCCTTTGTTCTGATGCCTGCACCCCAGGACACCGCAGCAAAGAAGATGGTGCTCACCAGACTGAACATCTGCAACATCCTGTTGCAGACATTGAAGGACCTGAGCCTCCTCAGGAAGCAAAGCCGGCTCATTCTCATCTCATTCTGATTGCATCATTCATATCTATAATTTAGCTTTTTAAAACCAGATAAACAGATAAACCAACACTCAGAGTGAATTGGAGTTAGACTGATTTAAGTATTGAGTGTTTTAAAACACGATGCTGTTCATTTTATCCAATTCTGCCCAAATGTATCCTGAGATGAGACCTCGAAGGCGATGAAGAGCGTCCCCCACCTCCTCCTCCATCTCCTCCCCCACTTCAAGGAAGGGGAACGTTTGCTGCTTGTCTCTGACGGGAAGTACTGTGAGGTTAAAGGTCACATAATCTCTTGGGGCAAAAAAAGGAGTAATTCCTTCAAGACAAGAGGAAATAACAACACGTGCCATCATGGTGGACTAAACAATGGATAGCAGGATAAATAAGTCATCCAGCATCTTCAGTTGTGCAGTGAAGCACGAACCCCAGCCGCACTGGGCTGCTGCACCACTGTGCGGTTTTATTAACCTAACCGGGTTAACTTAATAAATCCCACCGCACGGGGTGTGTTTGACCGGCGAAACAGTGTCACACTCAGCTCCTGTTTATTTCACCGTTAGCAACTCCACACATGCTTTTCTTTTAACAGTGATAGTGCCGTCAGCAGGCAATCAACTGAGGGGCGACAGTAGCTCAGTGGGTAGAGCGGGTGAACAGAGCAGGTCGTCCACTAATCGTAGGGTCGGCGGTTTGATCCCCTCGTTCCCCACTTTGAAACTGTCTGCATGTTGAAGTGTCCTTGAGCAAGACACTGAACCCCAACTTGCTCCCCGGGTGCTGAACCTGGCAGCCCACTGCTCCTATGTACCATAGGATGGGTCAAATGCAGAGAGTAAATTTCCCCGCTGTGGGATGAATAAAGTATAATAATAAAAAAAAAAACATACATACAAACATACATACAACATCACTGCGTTAAGGCACATATATGACATATTTACAATCATTAACACTTTACAAGTTACAACACTACGAACACAACTCAACTCACCAGCTCAGCTTCACCAGTCAAACTGAGATATGGCACATAAGAAATCACAGACGAATACTAAATACACGTGTGGACTGCTGCTGCTAGAGGGCGCAGTATAAAATAGTCACACACCTCCCACTTGGGCTACATGTCATTGACCAGGTAGGCCACAATAACTATTATTAATACAACAGTGTAATACACAAAATATGTGCAACTTCTCAAGTAATAACATAAAGAAAACATAACTGTCCAGGGACACAGATTTGGTCTGAGTCCTGCATGCAAGTGTCCACAGTTTCGAGTCCTCAGGGGAGTAAGTTAAACCTCCTCCTGCTCCTCTACTGGTAGCAACACCACCAGTCTTCTGATGTCTCTGTGTAGTACTGTGGAAGGACGCGTCTCCTTGTCCTTCCTGGTTTGGGACAGGCTGATGGGAAGGCTATGACAGATCTTCACCTTGACGTCTCGGACCACACCTTTATCATCTGGACACGCCTCCTTGACACGACCCAGCCTGAATCAACCCCAGAGGGCGTTTTGATCTGCAACCCATACCAGGTCTCCCACAGATACATTCCGGGATGGGGTATGCCACTTTTGCCGGACGAACAGGTGAGGTCCTGCCAACTGGCTCCAACGTCTCCAAAACTTGTCCACCTCCACCTGGACTGCTCGCAGACAACTGAACAGGTAGGTAGGGAATTTGAAACCCTGGGTGTCACCTCTGGGCCCCGCCCAACCCAACAGCAACGAGTTCGGAGTCACAACGTCCACAGTCTCCGCCTGAACCTGAGCTCTGGCTCCGATTGGCCTCTCATTGGAAAGGTTAGCAGCCAGATAGAGGAGGAACTCCAGGATGGTCAAGTGGGGCGACTTGACCATCCTGGAGTTCCTCACCAACACTGCTCAATGACCTCTTCAGCACGCAGACAGCTGCCTCTGCTGCCCCATTGCGATGCGGCGAGTCTGCTGGAATAAACTCCAACAGGCAGTCAGTTCCAGTCACAACTGCTCTCCTTTGGACTTGCCCTTTGTCGATACCCGCCAGGAAGCTGTAGAGATCCTCCAGCGCAGGCCTGGTCCCCACGAAGTTGGTGCCCTGGTCGGACCAGAGCTTTTTGGGATGACGCCTTAGGGCGGTAAATCGCTGGTAAGCTTTGAGAAAGCCCTCAGTCAATAGGTCCTCGACCAAATCTGCATGGATCGCTCTCGAGGCCATACAACTAAAGACCATGCCCCAGACCTTCTTCTTCGTGCGCCGCCTCACACCGTTCCTGACTGTGTATGGACCGAACAGATCCAGCGTTGTGTATTCGAAAGGAGCTGCTGGTCCGGTGCGCACAGAAGGGAGATCGCTCATTACTTGAGAGAGCTTGGTTAGAGTGGTTAGAGTGGCAAACCTCGAAAGATCCATCTGACTTACAAGAGCCGACCCCCAAAACCTCTTCGTACTGTAGGCGCTGGATGCTGTCGAAGAAGACCCTGTAGTAGCACCTGGTGAGGATCCCCTATTATCAACCGTAGGAGGTCAGGTGATTGCCCCGTCCCCGACCATGGCGTCCACACTGGTAGGACCGCCTGACGCAGACAACTTCTTTGCCTGGGCCCTTGTAATGGTGGCAGTGAAAGCTTTCCTTTGGAGCTTACTCACAACCTCCCTGGTACCGGAGGCCACCTCTGCAGCAGACTTCATGGGCCATTCCTCCACCACTCTGGTCAGGAACACGGGACCTCTCTGCCACAGGGAGTCACCATCAAGCTGCTCGGGGGAACACCCTCTCATGACAAGATTGGCCACGTTGTACCGACCAGGGACCCACCACCAATCTGTCACAGGTCCGGCCTTGGATTTCTCCAACACAGTTAGGGAGGAAAGTTTGGAACCCATAACTTTCGCGCTGGATGGCTCCTAACACAGTCTGGCTGTCGACGAAGTGGTACCCCCTGCTCACTTCCAACCGCCCATGCTTGAGTATGTACCCCTTCAGCTGGGCGGCAAAGACAGCTCCACAGATCTCTGCTTCAACAGCGTCGCCCTTCTGGTCGAGGGGGGTCAATTTAGCCTTTGACTCCACGAGTTGGGTAACAACACCCCCTGAAGTTTCCCAGCGCAGGTAGAGAACCGCCCCATAAGAGTCACAACTCCCATCAGAGAACGTGATCCCCCAGGGCTTACCCAGCCAGCCGGGAGGTGTAATACTCCTGGGGAAAGTGACGCTACTCAACTGGACATACTCTTTGAAGAGCTCTTGAATCACCCTCCCGTGCAGCTCACCAGACAGTGGCTTGTCCCACGTATCCTTAGTCAATGTCCCGGCCTCCTGACAAGAATGACACCCTTCTGTTTCAGGCCAGACCAAGGGGGTCATAAAGCCCGGCCGCCTGGCTCAGGGTAAGGGGATCCGGTGTCTTCTCCTCTATGTCCTCCATGGTGAGGTCGAGCTCGGTGCACATCTTTTTCTTCCTTGCGGAGAAATTCACGGCCACCATGAGGAAAAGTTTGTCCTCCCCTAAGTGGTACCCCACTCCCAGGGCCTTGTTGTCCTCATCACGTAACTGGTTGGGCAACATGATAGTCTCCGTTTTGGTGGGAACACTGCCTTGCCTCCCACTTTGGCCAGACCGCACCCACGGCTTAAGGTAAAACCCCCCGGTTGAAAGAAAAGCCTCAACCCCCTGAAGTATCTCGCTTAGTCTTTGAGGGTCATTGTGGGACACCAGAATGTCGTCCACATAGGCATTGTCCACGATGACATGTCTTTCTTCCACTTTGTTGGCGAACTGGGGCAGATGGGTGGTCTCCCTCATGGCCACCTGGGCGATACAACCAGCCGGCATATCGCCCATGTTCACCCATACCACAGCGTAGTCCTCGATGTCACCTATAGGAGAGTCTCTCCACAGGAAGCGATGGACATGCACCTCCTCCATCGCAGCCCTCGAAAGCTTGATTGCAGCCCCCCTGGCTACCATGTCGTGCACCTGCCTCATGTAAGTCTCCTCCACTTCGGATCCTTCTCGAGGTGCTTCTCCGATTTCAGGAACGCCGCCTTGACAGCTTTGCGGTTGTTCAGCAGGGTAGCCGGGTTCTCTTTCCAGGGGTACCTGGCGTCCCAGTGGGGCTTGTTGCTGTGGTACTTAACTTGAAGGTTAGACCTCCCCTGATGACCTCTAACTCTCGCTCATCAGCAAGTGACATCTCCGTCCCCCCAGGGGCGCACTTTCCACAACGACAACCACCGCACATAGGGTTACAGGCGGCCCCAATGCTGTCCCACTGCAGCCACCTGATGATCTCAGCATTGCATGCAGCCGTGGTTCCAACTTCCACGCTGCTATTTAGCTTGGGGCAGTAGTTAAGGAGAACTTCGACTCACCTGGACTCCGCTCTCATAGAGCATGCAAAATGGGTAGATGAGTGGCGTGCAGTCACCTCAATGTCCTCAAAAAGGTCCCGGTGCACGCCACTGATGGTCTTTCCGAGCGGACTATCCCACAACACCAAATCGCGGCACCTCATCATCCGCTGGGGGACAAGACGACCTTCCCGGGTACTGATAAGTAACTCAACTTTCTCCGGGCGGGTCAGCTCCCCTGGTTTGACGACACCAGGGAAGATTTTCTCCAGGCGCTCCGAGTCCACTGCATGGTCCACTCTGGCGATCTCCTTAAGACCATAACAGAGCATCTCATGAAGCCGCCGTGTCCCCTTTTTTGTGGCTACTTTTATGCTTACACAGACCACCTACAAAACCACCTACACCATATACGACCAGTGTGATTGGCTCACCTGCCAATCCAAGCCTCTCTGCTGCTTGGTGAGTGATATAGTTAGTATCGGAGGCTAGATCGATTAGGGCTCCGATCCAGTCTCCTCTCTTGGTCGTGACCTCCACCAACATCATGAGGACCGGGTGTTCTTTTGGTCCCCTTTCATCCACCAAATCTTTGCCAGCACATATTGTTGAGGACACCTTATTTGTGCAGGCCTACCAAACAGCCTCCAGCTGCTCCGGGGATAGACCTAAACCAGCAAACAAAGCCTCTTGTTCTTCGGTCGGACCACGGGGTTCTCTCCTATTTTTCCCCTTGGTCTCCACCTTAGCAGTGCCCTTTTTGGCGGGTGATTTGAGGCACAGGAAGAAGTGGTGATCTGGGGGGGCATCACCTCTTTTACATTCGTCATTGCGACACAGAAAGTTTTCTATTGCACAGACTGTCCCTCCCATGGAGAGCCAGGCATTTGGGGCAGGTTTTCGTCCTTTTTACTTGAGCTCTCCGCTCTACCGGGCTGGCCTTCTTAAACGTCTTACAGCG
>OMKQ01094494.1:0-25916 GCA_900302335.1 Phycis phycis
TTCTACAATTCTGAATCGATTCACAAATCGATTTTTAAAAACGTTTTTTTCCGTCCGTGTATTTCAGTTTTCTCGTCGCTACTGGCCATGTTGACTTGCCATCCGCCCTCGCGGCTTCCATACACAGTTGCAGCGAGCACCACTTGAAGCAGTGTGGCTAGCGGCCAATGGCTAGTCAGTCGCTGCTAATGTTAGTTCTCAAAATCGGTAGCATGGTGTATCTAAAACGGAGCAGCAAGAAATTCAGCCAGTCCCGTCTTCATTGAAGGCAAGCGTTTGGGCGCACAATCTCCCGGGGAAGAGGGAGCTTGACATGACTCATTCAATTTACAAGGTTTGTAAAGTGAAAGTCAAGTACCTCGGGAACACTACAAATGCCCGGGCTCACATCATACGCCATCACCCATAGTTGAAAGACGTTGAACAACGGCCCACAACAACCCACCAATCGTTTTGAATCGAGAATCGATTTTGAATCGAATCGTGACCCCAAGAAATCCAATCGAATCGTGAGATACCAAAAGATTCACACCCCTAGTAAATACCTAAACCACCGTATCACACCAGCATCATCTCCCCTGGTGTTTACACTACATCTCTTCACACCTTAGCCTCCAGCTGTTCTGCACTGGCACCAGCAGGTTCCTTGCGACTGCGTTTCGACTTGCGTTTCAGCAAGGTTTTGGGAGGCGATTCGCTGTCCGCCTCAGACTCTGGCGATGGAAATGTCACAGGCTCTTCAGGTTCCACCTCTAGCTCTCGCGTGATACGGATCCTGTCGGAGAACAGTCATCATGGAGATAATAACTACAGTTGAACTATCAGGATCAACATCTCCACTCCATTGAAGCCACTCAGACCAGTGGTCTACATCTTCAACCTGCATGACACCCAGCGTGACGTTCCAGGCCGCTTCACAAAGCTTTGGAGGCTCAGTGGGCCACCTTCTGGTAAATGGTCAATTATGACCCATTACCGTTTTTTACTTTTTATTTATATCAACAAAGGAAGCTTCATGGCAATATCCAACATTTTCCCAGGGTAAATCCCAAGGTGGTATCTAGACCAGTGGTTCTCAACTGGTCTGGCTTTGGGACCCACCATCACCCCTCAATGACAAGCCATGACCCATATCAAGAAAAATGTTCAACTTCTCAAATGTATTTAACATAACATTCAGTAACTACTATTAAACTATTCAGTGACTTATTCAGGCAATAAAAAATAGACGGCAGTCCACTGCATAAAAAATCCTCTTCAAAATAAAAGCACAGGATTTTTTTTTTTCCCTGGACAAAGGCCTGCGACCCACTGACAACAGGTCCGTGACCCACCAGTTGAGAACCACTGATCTATAACCTGCGGGTGCTTTCAAGACTTTTTATTGGTGGACTTTGAGATGTGTGTTATTTAGCTCTTATATATTTACAATGTATTTGTACCAAAAACTGAAAAAATGAATGGTCCATACACAAGGGAATGTTTAAATACTGGCAAATTCTATCAAATTTAGGCCCACCTTTTGTGCTTATAGTAATGATATAATTACATGTAAATTTAATTACATAACATTTAGTTAATTAAAACATCATACCTGCGATGTCCCATAACAATCATTCTCAATTTGTCGCCCAGGTCCTGCATCTCATGTATCTGAACAAAAGTCCCAGTAGAGTATATAGCATCTAGAGAGTTCACCACATCCGACTGATTACTGGAAAGAAATAGACAAGGACAGACATTTGGTGGCATAGTGGTAAGGTCAACAATTCTGCCAACATTTAAAATTAAAAAGTGCCAAGTGGTTTTAGGCAGCGCTTTCCAAGTTTGTTTATGAAATCATATCAAGTCAGCAACTTCTGTACTGAACAACACTAATGTCAGCACTTGGTGATGCAAGCCTGCTTCAAGCCTTTCAGAGCAGTTGGTTTAAGGGTTGTCCAATGCTCTATGATTATATTTGATAAAATGTATTTATTTACATTTCTCATTGAATTATATCAATAAACGGTAAACATGTAACAACATGTAAGTGTCTTACTTATCGTCTCTCTTCAGAAAGACTCCAACATATGGCTGAGCTAGTCGTACTTTCCTCTTCAACACCTCCATCAACGCAGCGTTCTTCACCTAACAGAAACACAGCAACCGTATTCATCCAGCTAAAAGAGAAATACGTGGCAGGGCTCCGTGTTTTCTCAAGATGTTCTCCAGCAGCGGTCCTGAGGTGAGTGATGTGAGTGACGGGAGAGATGTGAGTGATGTGAGTGCGTTGATGCCCGTATGTACTGATGTTCGAGGCGCAGAGGTGTCTGTATGATCAGTGATTCAACTATTGATAACATAACATAATACTAAAAAAGTATGATACTTTTCTGCCATTAATGTTTCAATGTCTCAAACACAGCTTTCAGTCAACATTTTGTATCTATCACACCATTTGGGTTTCATAATACTGTTACTTCCGTTCTACATAATAAAATACGTACTTTGTACAATTAGAAAGTGCATATTTGGGAATATTATATTACTCCAAAATGAATAAAGGGGGAGTGAGGAAATCTAAATGTCTCTCCTGTGTGTCGATGAATGTTACAAAACAAGCCAGTTACTACCCTACTAGAAGCCTACCATTTAAACACGCTTTACACAAACGCGAGTACTTTCGCAATTTTCAAATAGCCGACTCGACATGGGAAAGTGGTTGAAAAGAGAAGTGTAGTTTGGTCCCCATCCCCCGCTGTGGTTACAATGTGACTTCGTAGCGACGTGTGTTCATACATTATCAAACAGAGCGCAGGAGGCACATATGGGGCTTGGGATCTCTATCGCCACATCAGGTAGTATTTTAATGGTTCACGTTCACACACATTAGTAATGTACCATCTAATCTTACATGTGGGCTTAGGTAGGCTGTACCTGAAGCAGGATAAGCACAGAATTACTCGTGAAAAGCAAGCCATACCTCGATGATCTTGATGAATCGAGGAAACACAGGATTCCTGCTGACAGCGATCAGGGGAACATTAGGAAACACATCAGGTACCATCATCGGTGTGAGAGCTGTCATTTGTGGCTCAGTGTAGGGCATGCCCCCATCTCCCCCGGATTCCTCACCACCAGACCCAGAGCTCTCTCCGCCATTGTCCCCTGAAAAAGCCGACGCACTGCCCCGGTTGCCATAAGCCCTGTTTGGGACGATGAATGGATACCCACGGGGTAGGACGTCCTGTCCCCCGCAAAACGCACCACAAACGCGCACCCGGCGGCCCGGTCCTGTCATTGACACGGTGAAGCGACGGTTACCCAAGCACTCGTTGAGTAACGTTCTCTTCGCGGCTCCACCATTTCTGTCAACCAATCCATACGTTGCTGTTGAGTTGGTCAGTTTAGAGAGAGTGTTAAAAGTTCGGTACATGTTCGGCCAGTTCAGGAGTAAGGAGTTTCTGTGCAACTGTCTGTAAGATCCCAGCATCCTCATGCATGCGGCCATGTTGAGATAGAGGGTGATGCTTCTGGCAGCGTGACGCACGATGCTGATGCAAGACAGGAGACATCCGGCGGAGTCTGATGACGGAGGTAGTAAACACAACAATGCTGGTGGTTTTTCTTCTTTTTCTTCCATGGCCGTTGTGAATGAATGTAACTAACGGTGTAAATATTTACAACGTTGTCCTACTTTTACCCCTTTAATTTAATCGTTAAATTCAATTTAATTAATTGTACTGTAATTGTTTTTTGTATGTCTAATGAATAAACATTGATTCTTAATTTTCTGATGCAATATGTCACGTCCACATTCTGGAATTACATATCTCTACACATATACAGGAGAAAAACAATTTTTCCTGAATAACTCTTTTCTCTTTCATTTTCATTTTCCATGAAAGATATATTTAGTTGTAGTTAACTACAACTAAAAGTTGTAGTTAACTTCCTAAACGTTCTCCTTTTAGCAAAACCTGGTAAACAAGAAAAAGTTATCTTGCTCCATTCTAATTGTTATTTGTTTCGTGGCTGAATTCTTGCTTCTGAAACAAAAAAATATCCCAAAAATGAATGAATGAAAACATATTCACTGCCACTTCTTGAGATATTTTAGTTTAGTGAGTTAAAAAAAAGTAGCTTATGGCTTTTGTTCCCTACTGTTAATGATGGGGGAAAAGTAAAAGTACATAGTACAAGTACATAGCCGTACTCCATAATTCTCAGTTTATGTGTGTGTGTTCCCAGGGCTAACAACTCCCTCCTCGTTCTCTGACGACTTTAAGACAAAGAGACACACACCATGATGCCACAAAGTGTGTTTTCATGTTGCTAGATGACAAGTTCATTCATACACAGGAAATCAAATGAGAAGTCTCTCCCAGTAGCTGATGGTCAGCGTGGGCCGCTAGCCATGGGAGGGCTCAGTCGTGGTCCACATCATGGCTGCTCATGATGTACAGGCAGTTCTTGATGGCACAGACTGAGCGGGAGGCCCGGGGCACCTGAGAGAGAGAGAGAGGGAGAGAGAGAGAGAGAGAGAGAGAGAGAGAGAGAGAGAGAGAGAGAGAGAGAGAGAGAGAGAGACTTTATGTGTATGCCATGCACTTTATACCTGCACATCTGTATCCACATCTTTACATCATTCTCCATTGCTGCTTTTATTTTATTCCGTGATACCCTTATTTTATCGTGTGCGTGTGTGTGTGTGTGTGGCTGTTAGAGTTGGAGATGGCCATCTGATGAGGCAAATGAAGACGCACTTTATTATTTTCAGTTGCCACTAGTTTGCGACAATTAGTGAACAATTTAACATTGTTAAGATCACAATTAGGATTAATATTCTGATTAATATTCAAAATCACTTTCTTCCTGACAGTTTGGTGAAAAGCGAAGCCATCAGAGGACGCCCAGGAACCCCAGCAACACACCTGGACGTTGAGCTTGACCAGCACGTTGCTGCCTTTGGGGCGGCCGGGCAGGCGGCCTCCTGCACCAAAGCCACAGCCATGGAGCTCCTTGACGCCGTGCTCACCTTGCAGCAGGGCCAGAGTGTGGCTGAGCCCGCACCACACGTCCACCAGCCTCACGGGCCCTGCCACCTAGAGGCCAGTGAAGTGGAGACTCGCTTGAGAAAACAACATTGGGTTTGAGGATGGCGCAAGACCGGGGCTAGAGCTACCAATAAGGGTATCACATCACGAGTTACTTTGAAATTTTTTTTAATTTAACAGTCATAATGCATTACAAACCTTATATATATAAAAAAAACCCTTAATAATCATTCTCATTCTTTTACACACACATAAGTACAGACCTGAGTGAGTTGGCTGCGGTCAACTCTATCCCCAGTACCCAACTGGCCAAAGCTGTTGTCTCCCTGTGTGAAGATGCCCCCCCCCTCATCCACCAGGCAGAGGTGGCTGGGGCCGACCGAACACTTCACCACCTGCCGAGGTTGAACAGATGTCGATGTCGATGAGTCAAATGACAAATCAAAGCTGGCTGATGGAGATTAAATGAACAAATAGGGTTTTTTCATTGTCACTTTTATCCTAGCAGGATAGCAGCAGTATGGTGAAGTGGGTGACATCCCTACCTTAGTGGGCAGCGGCAGAACCACAGGCATGTGCAAGGCATGGCAGACTTGTTGGTCGCCAAACATCTTGTTGTAGAGAGCAGGGGAATAGACCTCCAGAAACGCCGTCCCATCCCCTTCAGAGGGAACACAGAGAGACAGCGGTGAACACGCCGGCAGTGAGTGACTCCATCTTAACCATGAAATGAAATAGATTCAAGTACAGATGTGTGGAGATGTCTGTCGGGGAGAGAGAGAGAGAGAGAGAGAGAGAGAGAGAGAGAGAGAGAGGCGAGAGAGAGAGAGAGAGAGACAGGGGGGGGTGTAGCTCTCAACACTCAGTGAGAAGATGGGTGAGTTAGGGCCAGGTGTTGCCAACTTATCACCGGTCTCCTAGTAGGGACCAGGAGTACCATCCCCACCAAACTAAGGAAGGTATGCTGCTCCCAAACATCAGCTTGTGTTTGTATTTAATTGAGAAGTAGCCGGAGAAGAACCCAGCCCCACTGGAGATGAGAGACATTCGTTGCTGCCTACCGCTCAGGTAGAGGGCGCTGTTCTGGTTGCTGTGGACCTGGCTGATGGACCGTGGGTCCTGAGGGTCTCTCATGAGCTTGCACGTCAAGTGCATGGTGAAGGAGTTCCGCATCAGCAGCGCCTGGGCCTCGTTGAGGGAGAGACCGTACACCTCCCCGGTGCCTGAGAGGCGGAGGAGCACACTGGGGGAGTCGGACTGTATCCCTTTTCATTGGACGTGAGTCTGATGAGGACTGTATATGGTAGCAGTATAGCTAGTTTTCTATTTTCATAGAAAATATATGATTATAGAATATACCACTTTGGTGTGGACTGGTTGTGCATTACACATGCCTTTGGGATCATCGGAAGATACTTACATAGGAATGATTGACTTGATTCAATGATTGACTTGATCTGATTGTTCCAGCTCTACTGACCTGAGAGCAGCAGCAGCTGCCGGTGGATCTTAGTTCCGGTGAGGCGGATCTGCGTGTAGACCAGGGAAGGGTGAAAGGTCACCCGGAACACGAGCGCACCGGTACCCAGGCTGTAGATGGCCACGGTGTTGGCTCCCTGGACGACATCCTTGGAGCCGGTCAAGACGTAGACGTGGTCACGGTGGCTGGGGTTGTTGCGAGGATCGACAGCAAACTGTTTGGGCAAAGTATGCAACCAAAGTAAAGGTTAGGATGGTTTCTATACTGTGGTACGATACTATACTATACTAAACTATACTATGCTATACTATACTATACTATACTATACTATATTATATTATACTATGCTATACTATACTATACTATACTATACTATACTATACTATACTATACTATACTATACTATGCTATGCTCTGCTATACTATACTATGCTATACTATACTATACTATACTATGCTATGCTCTGCTATACTATACTATACTATACTATACTATACTATACTATACTATACTATACTATGCTATGCTCTGCTATACTATACTATACTATACTATACTATACTATACTATACTATGCTATGCTCTGCTATACTATACTATGCTATACTATACTACACTGTGTAACTAAACATGTAAACAACCTATGTTTGCAGGTTCTTAATGCATTTTACCCTGTCCCAAAATGAAAGAATTTGCTTCATAAATACACATTTTTTGGTAACACATTTTGTGTTGGTACTAAATGTGGTGCCGGTCATTTCTCCAAAACAGCTCGGACCAAAAGGACACACATCCTCAAACATCTCCTGAGCAGGTATCCAAGTGGAAGCTGCAGTATGCTTACATCCTTGACGTTGTGGCAGAGGACTGTGGGCTGGGACAGCAGCCCTGCGGCCCCCGCATGCCTCAGCAGGTGGAGGGTGCCCTGGTAGTCCCAGAGCAGCACGCTGCCCCAGGCGGGTTCCACCCGCTGGTACCCGTGGGCCTCGGGGAGGTCCATGGCCCTGGAGGTGGAGGGCTGGGAGTGATGGGACCAGGGGCGTGGGGATCCACGCTGGGCCGGGCCCAGTCTCAGAGTGTGCAGAGCCTGGGTGTCTGTCGGGACAGAGCGGGGGGGTTACTCTATAGCTGTACATAGACTACTAGGATGGACTACTGACGAGATAGAGAAAGAGTGTAGATAATAGTATAACCTACTAACTAGAGTGAGAAAGAGTGAAGATAGACTATCTACTAGGCTGCACTACTGACTAGATGAAGAAATAGTGAAGACTTGCTTCTAGGATATACTACTCACTAGATAGAGATATAGTGTAGATAGACCAACTAGATATAATTGGGCACAGTTCACCACGCAGAATCTGTAAGATTAGGTTATTGTAGTTCCAGTACTGCGCACCAAATTGTAAATGCATATACCGTTACATGATATTGTGGTGAAGTATCTAAATTGTTGTTATCGTTATTGATATCTAGACCAACGCCAAGACACATGGACTAAAGTGGCGAATATGCTTGCTATATGATTACACTATATTGCTATGTATTTCATCTTGGCTGTTGTTCTGTGAAATATATGTATATATATATCACTAACACTCCCCCGTACATTTGAGGATGGCCAACCGCTGCCAGCCACTGGGCTTTGAATCCGGCATGCGGCTGCAGAACCTCTTCCAGACCCAGGGGCTACAGCTCTGCTGGTGGTACCCGGTGCACGTCTCTCCCAAGGACAGGACATCACGTGGCGAGAGAAGTCTAAGAATCACCTCCATCTGTGGATGAGTATATACATGGGATTCATTTATTCTATCCACGCAAACCAAGACAAATAGTTAGTTTTAGTGTTTCATTGCTGACCTTTAAATGATGTATTGATTGATGATTAAGACTATGACTATGATTGAGCTCATTCATCAAAGAAGTAATCAAAAGGTTGCACACAGGGAAAGGGAGTTTCTTACAATCTCAGGCGGCAAATCCTGAATGCAGGCCCTGGGTCTCCGAAGTGTGACATCTTCTGTCCTCTGGGGCTGGGAAGATCATGGGTCATGAACACAATGTTAAAAAGCAAAGACGACATATTTGACCACACACAGACACAGTGCAATGTAAGGAAACACACTGACACTTAAACATTTGTAACATGTGAACCTACTTGGAAGGAGGTGGATGGGGTTTCAGGAGCCCTCTCCTCTCCACTTCTTTCCACTCTCCTCTGTCTGCGGGAGGGGGGTTCTCCCCCTGGAAAGGGTGTGGGAGCCCTCTTTTTTGCAGATGTTCCCGTTTTCAACATTTTTGGTTTAGGTTTAACAACAATGTCGTCAGGGTTGTGTTATATAGTTTGTTAAGAATTCTAGAATTCGAGACTTTCTGCTGAAAATGTTGTGTGACCTCATAATGTATGCGTGTGTGCAGAATAGTTTTGGTTATGATAGTAATTTACAATGTCCGTAGTAAATACTTCATTAATAACAATTTTATTCTCAGGTCTCATTGAGATCATACAAGTATTCAACGTGGACGTTATTATTAACATGAAAGATTTGTATTTATTTAGTTATCTGTTACGGGACTCAATTGCAAACCCCCCCCCCCCCAAAAAAAAAACCACCACAAAACCACGCACGTGTGAAAATAAAGGGTCTTTATTTTCCAAGCAAGCAATGACAACGGGAGGCAGGCGAACGGAGATCAGGAAGGACGAGGCGGAGGTCGGACTCGGGGACAGGCAGGGTCGGGAAACCGGGACAGGTGGCAGGAGAATTGCTGGGGAAACTTGCATGTACAAACAGCGAAGAACAATCCCGCCCCCAAAAGAGTGAAGGGCTGATTTGTAGCCTCCACGAATCACCTGATGCGGCGTATCTGCGAGTGTAAATGAATGAGACCGTGACAGTTATCGTTGTTTGTATGTACGTGTTTTGCTATTGACTTGCTATTGCTTTCATCAAATTGATTGTTCAATTAAAAAAAAAAAAAAAACAGGTTAGGGAGTCATTAAGCCATTAAAGAAGACAGACAACTTCAATTAAAATATGTATTATAAAAGCACCACTACAAACCCACGTATAAATATACGTAACAATATTAATGATACACCATGAATATATGGCAGAACATGATACAACACCATAATCAAAAAGAAAAATACTTTTGCAGCACATATCCAAGTTTCTACTATTATGCAAAACACATTTAGTATCCAAAGTGATTGTTATAGTCATATTTTCATATATATTTCCCATATTTCCCATATGTATTTTACAACACCTGGGCACCTCACTGCACCCGCAGGCCACCGCCTGTGAGAGCACTTTCGCCGGTCGCCACGGCAGCCCTTATAGCTGGTCTCCAGGGCAACGACGACAACAACACGGTGCCATGGTGATCCTGAGAGTGGTGGCTGCACCAAGCTGCTTCACGGCCAGCCCCTCTCGGTCCCAGGGGATCCTGGGCTCCCTGGGCTGCACCTGAGCCACAGCATTCGCTCCTGGACCGGGCCAGAATTGTCCCACCGGTCCCGACCTCGCACCACTGTCGGCCTCCGGCCCTCCCAAAACCTCAAGCACTTGTAACTATGAGGACGGTGGTCCTCTCCATCCACGCCTCAGCAGGCAAATATAAGTAAATGTACAATTGCTGCTTTTAGTTTGACTTGTTCATCTCAATTTCCTGCACACATGAATCAGAATTGCACCACATGTTGTGGGCCAAGTAGGCTTTCAAGTTCTTACATGTTAATACATTCAGGCGCAACATGTTGACAATCAAAGTGTGTCTTTAAACCATTTAATGAATAAATTAGAAAAATGTTTACTAATGTTATATCCAATGAAGTAAATGTATTCATTATAATACAAAAGAAATCTAGAAATTACAATTGATTTCCATAAACCAAATCACCTTTTTATCGTTACGACTGTGTATTTTACCATGTGGTCTGATTGCATTGACTTGGCTGATTCACTGACAATTAAAGGTCGCATTTCAACCTTCATAGCTTTTGTTATGTCACCTTCTCACAAACTCATGCCAGGGGCCCTTTTTAAAGAACCCTTGACTTAGCACTGTATTTGATTTGGGTATCTGCCATTTTATCGTTAAGCCATCCATCTTTTAACAACAATACACTCCAAGGTGTGGTAGACCAATAGTGAACCCACTACATGGTTGGTAACCTGTGGAGTTTCAAACCCAGACAATGACAGACGTTGTCCATGTGCTGGGAGTTTGCTTAAATACTGGTGAGTATCTATATATTTATAAATTAATAGTACATAGTTGTGCATACCTAAACAGTAGTTCCAAACTCCATGTCATCCATTTCCTTAGTATCTATCTCATCCTCACTCAGAGAGAAATCTTTATGATTTGAGATAGCTTTGCTGTAATCAATAGTTCCCTCTGCTTGCATAGAAATGCACCTTGATTCTAAACAAAGTGGGAATTTCCTTCTTTCATCTCCTCCTGTGTCCTCTTCTCCTGCTGTTTGAGCAACTGCTACTCCTCCCGTTTCCTTGGGTGCTCCAATGCCAGCATTAAAACAGCTGTTCAGCCCAGCTGTCCTTGCTATTGGTTCCATCCTTTCAGCCTCAGCCATCAGGGAAAGCATGCTGTCCAGAGTCGGTCTGCTCTCGCAAATGCTGTCCAGGAGGTGGCAACGGTGTTGAAGCTGGACTACCAGGAGTTCTCTCTCTTTTATTGATTTTTGGTAATGTTGGATCGTTTCTTCACTTTTGCAGAGTTTCTTGTAGAGAAAAGAGATTTCCCTGAGACATACAAAAGGACATTCATTGTGCTGACGTCATCACTCAGAGGCTTGCTCACACATGCTGATGTATATATTTAACAATACAATATGCCTACATCCATTTTGAGCTTAATACCAGTACAGAGCGACTTAAATGGTGTATAATTACTTTACACTACTTCTAAGGCAATTTTGCTTACATCTGTATTCGGCAAAGCGGTTCAACGACATTACAGAGTAATTCCCTTCGAGCGTTTTGCAGCATGTCCTCACCTCTCCTTGGTCTCTGACACTTCCAGAGTCGCAGCTCTCATCTGTTCGTCCTTTCGTATCAGACTCTCCGCCTGCTCTCTCACGGTGTTCTCTGCGGTCTGGAGCCGAGCTTCCAGCTCCGCGACGCGCTGATGGAGGGCAGCTAGGTGGGCATTCGCTTCTCTGATCTGCACCGTGGACGGCGAATACATGTCTGGCGGTAGAGTTTTGTATCAAGGCGGCATTAAATAAGTTGACGTCAGCTAAACATCTAAATTGGCGGACATTGTTGAACGCCGCCGCCCCAGCAAGGGTTACCTTTATAACGGTCCTTTCCTTGTCGTTCCTCGTCGCCTCAAGTCCGCTACCAGGCTTACTACGGAAGTCCTCCAAAGTTTACAAACTAGGCAACGTAAGCAGGCGCCCCATTAGCCGCGCTACAGAGACTCTAGTGCTGTTACACTGGTTCACATGTTACCAATCCAATTAGGATTCCCTGATCAATGTTCGTGGCATACGAATGATAAATGTTAATGTGATTTAAGGGGGGAAAAAATATTTCACAGCAATGGCCTTATTTGTAAAAGAGTAAACATTTCGCCCGACAGGATTCACTTGTTGCTTTCCAGCCAGTTGTTAGTACGTACTAAACTATGCCAGCCTGTTGCATGGACTGTACAAATAAGGCTCTGTTGGTTTTCCCCCCCTGGCTGCAACAAACAAGCAGCTTACCTGTTGAACAAACCGGAAACGCTCATCGATTTTTACAAAACAAAAAACGTGGATGTATAAAAACAAGGCAAATAACATATTTATGCGTGATTGTTGTTATCATTATTATTGTAATAATAACATAAATTGTTGAAATTATTATTCGTAACAATACTGTAATTTTTTAAATAATATAGTCGCCATTTAATCTAAATATATACATAACAGCTATTATTCTAATTGTTTGCCTTTATATTTAACATGAATGTTGCTACCTTCAAGTTTGCCAGGAAAGGTTGTCGTACAAGTGGTCGTCAGGGATGTATACGGTAGTTTGTCAATAAAGTTGTGCATATATCGCTTCTCGCGCGATTTCAACAGTAGCTGGTGTGCCCTTCATAATTTTCCAAAATGGGTTACTGGGATCTGGAAGAGGGCAAGGACTGTGTTGAAAAGACATGGATCACTACCAAGCTGGGCACAGCGTTGGGTAAATATCAGCAGCATGGTTAAAACACAACTACCAGGCTTGCCTTAACAGGGATTAAATACTTCAAACTAGCTCTGTGGGGGAACATGCTAGCTAACGAAGCTAGCATAGCAGCTATGTATATAGCAACTGCTTCACCGATTCATTTTCTCAAAGCCTTTGGATAATCGTCGTAATCTCAAGAGCAAATCATGAACGTGCAGAAATGACATTTCAGGGCCCAATATTCTTCGAATAGGTATCTTGACATAGTTGCCCTTCAGTGTGATTAGTACAAGAACCAAACCCTAACAATTTACTTTAGATGACAAGTGATGTAGTGTGAAACATGGTAGTGCTATAGATCCAATTGTCGGTTTCAGTGCACAAAGTTTTAAATGTTTACCCCCATATTAAATGTATATCCCCATAGTCAACACTACGTGTTAATTTGGATTAAAGATTTAACATCCTGCTAATCATACTCTTAATTCCCATTGCCGTATATAGTCTAACCAAATTTCATGTTTACAAGCATAACAAGTTTAGCTTTAAGCCAGTTTTGTCTTGTATGTTTCAGGACTAGTGGGTTCCGCTTATCACATTGTGGCCTTCCAGCCAGATTCTGCACTGGCTGCCCTCCAGAGAGCCACCAATGGAACACTTACCATGGGTAAGTAATGAGTCCTGTACAGCTCAGCATCCCATGTCACATACGATGGTTGTATTAATTGTAGTTCTTTGTAAATAGCAGAATATACCGTACCATAGAAAGACCATTGGGTGGCCAATCCAGGTAGTACTAAAACTGCTTTTCAGCTCAGAATTTGTCACCAAAGATAAAATGACCCAATGACATCTATTAAGTCAGAATGTACATAACTGGCCGTTAAACTGGGTTCCATTATTTTTCTCGTAAAAAATTCATCTCATCCAGTTTGCTGGGGATGGTGGAGCTCTGGCCACGTAACAAGTCATTCAGGGACTGTCGACTGGAGCCTTGAGGAGTGTGCAGTTTTGGGGAGTTAGGAGGCTGCGAAGAGCTTTTTAAGTGATGAATATGAGTTTAAAATGTGTCGTGTTTTAATTGGGAGCTTAAGGCTGTGGCTGGCATGGCAAGTGGAGGATAACTAACAGGGGTCCCAGCAAGACTATGACTCAGTTTGAGGGTCGTTTAATAGTGTTGCAAAATTCACCTGTGCTTTGTCAATCCATGAACAATTGTCAATATGTTCAGTTCTTGTACTTCAGCTATGTGCAGCTAAAAGCCATAGGAGCTGTCTAAAATCAATTTAGTTAAATACTTTGTTCCTTTAGTAATTATCTTCCTGTTAAGTTGTTGTCACAAGGTAGTGGATGGAATTCTGAATGGTCACTGCTAATGATCTTGTGTGGTATGTGATCTTACTTTTGCTTGTGTGTATTTGTCTCCCATTCCCACATGTCTACATTTACCACAGCTGCTCTGGGAGCAATCTTTGGTATGACTACATGTCTGAGTGCTCAAGCCCGTGGTGGCCCAGATGAACCCTTGAATTACTTCATCGGAGGCTGTGCCTCCGGCGTGTTCCTTGGAGCCAAGAGTAAGTATTCACACTATTAAAGGGTAAAGGGGCATTTAGCAAGACTTAACAATCAGTACATTTGTGGGGTTCGACATGTGGAGGAGGGGGATCAAGGGGATCGAACCGCCGACCCTACGGTTTAGTGGACGACCCGCTCTACCCACTTAGCTAATGCCGCCGCCACTATTAACCAAGAACAAGGCTGTGCAAGAAACCCATGTCATGGAATCAGACAGCGGCCTTGGCAACTATTTTTTTGAGGTTTATATGCGGGGAAAAGTCAGACGAAGTGGAAGAAGCGTGTGTTTTGAGTGTGATTTGTGTGTGTGTGTCTCTCTGTTGCAGCACACAGCTTCATGACGGGGACCTCTGCCTGTCTTGGTCTGGGGACTTTGGCTTTCTTTACCAAGGTTGGAAAGCTGGAGGGCTGGAAGCTTTCCACTCCACCCAAACTCTGAAATGGAATTATGAGGAGAAATGTAAATTGTATAATATTGATTAAATTAAAATGTCTAAGAAAATATCAAAAGAAATGTCTTGATTTTTGCCGTTTTTTTTTTTTTTATCATATCAAAATGCCATTTATCAGTTTCCATTAAAATGTTCTGTGCATTGCTGGTAATTCTGTTCACAATTTGTTTTAAAATCTTAGAAAAATGAACTAATTAACACAAGTATGCACAACATTTTCTGTCAATGAAGGCCGTTCACTGTAGTGCACGGCCTTTGTTTACAAAATAAATGTTTTCCTGTTATGCCATCAAGTTGAATTTGAGTGGCAACATTTGTTAACTTAATTAAAAAAAAAGTTTTAATTTTTTACATTCACAGACAAAATGATGTAGTCTTGAAGTAGGAAACACACACTCTCAAACACACACTCTCAACCTATCACAT
Source organism: Phycis phycis (assembly GCA_900302335.1). Classification (NCBI taxonomy): domain Eukaryota; kingdom Metazoa; phylum Chordata; class Actinopteri; order Gadiformes; family Phycidae; genus Phycis; species Phycis phycis. Next base: position 15,168 of record OMKQ01094494.1, read on the forward strand.
TTCGAGTAAGCCAGGTTAACATTGTCCAATGAGATGCAATAAGGGATATGTTATCAAATCAATGACGGTCCCTTAATTTCAATGACTATCCAGACTATCTCGACTGGCCACCCTGTCCATGTAGTTCCACGATGATGCCTAATGTTCACAATTGACTACTTTTAAAATGTAACTTTATTAGGGTTCGAAACTGTAACTTGTGAGTATTTTCAACATAGAACTAGTAAACATGTTGTACATTTGCGACATGCAAATCTTAAAATATTTCTCGTGGGTTGAAAAACGGATTAGTGCCATTCGTTTGTATCCCAAATCTACCATTGAAAGATTGTCCGTAATGCGAGCATGATGAGATGACCACGTCTGCAATCAAGCTTAAGGACCACACACCAACGTATGGACATATTTTGAGACTTAAGTTTGTAAAACGGTGTGCCCCGTGTGAGGCTCGAACTCACGACCTTCAGATTATGAGACTGACGCGCTGCCTACTGCGCCAACGAGGCAACTGAAACGCAGTCCAAGCTGAGCCGTAACGGCCACATACACAGTACCTTCTTTTACTATCTACCGCTTCAAACGCAATGGATTAGCCCTCGACTGTCTGGAAAAATTGGTTGGCATCAAGGACAATTTATTCGGCCAGTTGAGTCTTTCCAGTGCTATGCGGAAGACCCAATGGTAAAAAAAAAATAAAATAAAAAAAGTGAAAAAAAGTGGGGCGGCAGTAGCTCAGTGGATAGAGCGGGTCGTCCACCACCCGGAGGGTTGGCGGCTCGATCCCCACACCTCCAACTGTCCAACTGTCCAACTGTCCTTGAGGAAGAAACTGAACCCGTATGAATGTGTATGACACATGTACTGATTGTAAGTCGCTTTGGACAAAAGCGTCTACTAGATGCTGTAAATGTAAAACGTCCCCAACCCCCTCTCCCTCCTTCACCTGGACGCAATAGGCGAACCCCACCGAGAGACAGGATCTAACCAACATGCAAGCGTCTCCACCACACAATGCTGCAGATTGCAAGCAAAAATATACACCCATTGTCAGTCAATAATTGCATAAGATATTGTGGTTTATTCTTTAGTCAAGTTACACCATATCATGTAGTTCATTTGTACACACATTCCAGACAATACTTGCATGTCCTTTACAAAGATTGCAGGACACTGGTAACACAATACCTTGATACGTCTTTTAACGTCCACATACAAACCCTTGCCTTTTGGTAACTTTAGCCGGAGGAACGATCCAAAGCAGATGTGAAATCATGTTCCTTTTATTAAGCTTTACCAATTCTTGCTCTTTTAACTGTTCAGTGTTTTCCTCCTTCTGTCCATCTCACTATCACTTTCCATCCCCCTTGATTATAATCTCTGTAACAAACCATACTAGTGTATATCAACTTCAAGAGCCACCACGTCACCATACTTACGTCATCTTCGGTCAGTGTTGGCTGTAAGGGTAAATGTAGCTACAGTCCACAGACAACCTAAAGAACACAAAGGCTGCCTAACTCAGCAGAATCCAGCCTCGGTACACAATGAGATACAAAGCAGTTGCAACTTGTTTGATTGCTAATATAAAAAAAACTGTAATCCTACAAGACAAGTATCTTTGGATTGCTGCCTGGCAACACACCTTGGATTGGTTTACTCATCTTTTCCTTATCTGGTGGGATAATGGTGTTAATTCATCACCCATAACATAGTGGCTAAGGCAATCATCAACACTTCAATAACCATTTCTCTGCAAATCCTCTTTAAAAAATAAAGCAAAACAAGGTAACCACCAGATAACAGAAAATCTTGTTCAACAGACCCATATGCTGCACAAACAAAATCATAACAAAAACATTAAAGGCAACAAGCATCAATGAAAGTTAACATAGTCCTTGGCATTGATAATACAAATATTACATAATGTAGAAAACGCAATGATCTGTGACAGGTTTCACAGACTTTAAAATTGCCTGATAATCTAACTTATAATTTCATGCAATGAAGAAACAAAGTGTATTCCATTCAATGTGTTAACTGTAATATATCACATCTTCCAGTTTAACTGGAATACTGCTTCATGTCCACTGAATAACGTATACTAAATGATAATTATTGTGATTGTATATCATTTCATTTTAGAGGCAGTGTTGAATGGGTATCATTATTTCCACACATCCAATATCTGGTTAATGTTAGACATGGAAGGGCAGTCATCCAAACCCACAAACACATTTTTTTTTTTAGAATTGTTGTATATCCCTTTGTAGTAGTATTACAGTATATGCATAATTGCCAACCTTCATATGCTGAAAAAGACAAGCCCTCAGTGACATGCCCTTATAACTTCCCCTTGTGCAAATGTATCTTGGAAGGCATGCTCCCATGGCAGGCTGGGAGGTTCTATCTTAGTTCTATGGTACTGGGTGGGCAGTGACAGCTGACAGAACGTGTGTGTGCATGCCAGCATCGGTGTGGAGCAGGGGCTGACATGCAGCCCTGCCCCAGCGCCCAGCATGCGTCGACGAGCTTCTCAAATTATGTTCGGGATGTGAAAACAACTGAACGTGTCTTTGGATCTTTGGATTAAAAAATACAAAAAAATAAAAAATAAAAAAAATAAACTGTCATTGACGGACAGGGTTAAGAAAAAAAAAAAAACCCTCTATAAAAATAACAAAATTAACTTGATAAGAGCTTGATAAATAATACATATACAATCTAATTTAGAGCAGTGTTTATGGCCTCTCATTCTTGGGATCACAGGAGAAACAGGCCCCACTGTGCCTGGATCCATTCTGTTCTAGCAACGGGAAGGATCAAAGGCACAGCTAACCTACTGGCTTATTAGATTAGAAATTGGTTGGAAACATCATTTTTGGAAAAATATATTTGATGCTATTTGATGCATGTTTTTTCACAGAATTGATATTTGTGCTCTACAGGCAGCATAGGCAAAAACTATTTGAAATTTGTCTGATAATCCAATTTCACAACACTAATATTAATAATACGCAGAATACTGTAGAAAGGAGTATAAAAGAGTATAAAGTGTAGATTCAACAACACCATTTCTTGTTCACATGGCCTCACCAACACATAACCGTCTATAATCAGTAATATAGACAGGATCCATCATTTAAAACATCAGCAAAAAGATAACAAAAAAGGCCAAAAATACAAACACGTAATAAAAAAGAAATATAAAGAAATGTGTTTTGTTACACTTGGGCTTCATGCAAAGCTTAAGAAACTCAATTCCCCATGAGCTAATGAATTGCAGACGTAGGTATCTGCTTTAGTTCATTTTACCGATGTGGGTGTCAGATGTGTGTAGGTTTTTTTTTTTTTTTTTTTACTAATAAATAATAGAATAAGATACTACAAATTTGATCTGTGAACTACAACAGATGCTACAAAATAGGATTTACTACAGATACCTATAATGGTATACAGTTGGTTTGTTGGCCCACGTTTCGACCACAACTATGGGATGTGCACGATACACTCTCCTTCTTAACATCACCACTGCTTTTATGTCAACGAGAACATAGTGGTGGTGCCAAAACTAGCATGGGGAGCAATCACTCAAAAACAGACTATACTATTTAGGGGCCGTGTTCCAATATCCATCCTTACCGTACTTAGTGTACTTAGTTGGAGCATGTAGGGAGTTCCGATTACGATCGCGGCAAAAAGAAGTGTACTTAAAGGACCCGGATGGTGCCCTCAAAATGGTTAGTACGCTGAGCGCAACGGTGTACACTTTCCGCACTCAACGGCAGCCATCTTAGCTACATAGTGGAAGAGGCGGAGCCAGGATGAGCCGCGCTCAGTTCGAAAATGGCTAGACATCAGTGGGTGTAATGGATTCACGTGTGTTTGGTGGGTGATGCGGCCGTGCAGCTGATAGTAATTTCCGGTAAGTGCACCATTTGGAACCACGCTAACATCTGAAAATCCGCGCACTTAGTGGGTACGGGTAGTGTACTACGTTTAAGTGTACTCATGAAGTATGGCTATCGGAACGCGGCCAGGGTCTTACTTAAGTGTGTGAACCGTGTGTGTCTATGTGTGTGTGTGTTCATCAATATTTGGAACATCTTTAAAGCCAGGTGAGGAAAGGTTCAGTTTTGTTCAGAACAGACTCCACGTCGTTGAGGATGGGTATGATGTCGGATCCGTCCAGTGTTCCCAGGTCGACGTTTGTTCCCGGGAGTGAATCCAAGAAGTCTGCAAAGCGACCAGGCTGCCCACCAGGTGCGCTCAGAGTCCCCTGGGCTAGGGCTTCACCTGGAGGAGGGTGGAGGTTCTGTATCAATACATACACGGCGCACAGGACACAACAGCGTGCGTGCATGTGCGCGTGTGTGCGTGTGCGTAGGGATTTTACTTGCGTGTGTATACTTACCAGTGTCCATCTCCTCCATATTGTTGAGGAAGTCTTCCGGTGTGGTGGGGATACTGTAGCAGCCTAATCCCAATCCACTGTCACTGCTCTGTTCCCTTGAGTGGTGAAAGTGGCCACTGACATGAAAGAGAGAAATGCAAATGTCAGACTCTGGATCCCAGCGGCCCGCCACCAGAAGCTTTTTAATCACAAATACAAGGGTCTGTCTCTTTATCACCTACAGTTGTGATCTTACTAACACAAGAGAAAGCACCAACTGTGGCCCAATTGGGCCGTCTTCCAACGTGGACAACTGGTCAACATTAAAAGGAGAATGAAGCAAACAGAGGTAGCAGAGAACTGCATGACTTTGTTGCTGGCTGGTGGGGAACATTTCAAAATAAACAAGGTTGCAGGGTTGATCCGTGGCTAGAAGGTCCCCCCCCACGGCTCTTCAACTGCACCATATTAGGTTCAGTGCACTCAGGCTTTGCTGCGTTTGTTATCCTGATCCAACAAGATAGCAGCAAAAAAAACGATATGTTGAGCGATTATATAACCCTTCAATTCATCTGAATGTCATACACCCATATGGTTTAAATGTGAAGGTAGGAAAGCACATGTTGATGCAAGGTGTCCTTGGAAAAAAAACACCTGGCGCCTTACTGGTTAAACGTAGGCCTTGTGTGAACAGGTAATTTATAAACTACAATTTATACAACTACAGTATATAGCGGTTAATTGCCGTGGCAACAAACGTCAAACATTTGTTTGGTTTAACTGTAATTCGTCCCACTGTTTGCATTGCAATGACTGATTGTGGTCCAGTACACTCAGTGTTGTAGGCAGCCACCTGTTGAGAAAAGGGTCGGAGCCACTCGTTGGCATGTTGTTGTTGTTGTTCTGGATCGCGCCAACAGAGGGGGGTGCTGTGGCCATACTGTCTGCCTCAGTAGGGAGCTGCTGGCACAGTGCCACCTCCTAATGGAAAAGGACAGGGAAGGAACGCGTGGTGCGAGAAATGTGGAAATCAGAAGAGAATTGTCAAATGCTGTCGGAATAATTCCTTTCCCCTCACAAACAAATGAAAAACGTACAGACTGACACGATGACCAACATGCTCATATATACTGTATAAAATAATAAGATAGAATAATAAGAACAAATAACAAGACAGAAGATATAATCATCAACAGATTGTAATGTAGCAAAGTAGCTTAATGTGTGAGTAAAAGGAAAAAAGGAGATCACTACTTTTGCATGCGTCACCTGTCTCATGAGCTCTTCTTGTCGTCTCTGAATCCTCTCTCTCTCCAGCTGGATTCTCTGGAGCCTCATCTTCTGCTGCTGGTTCACACTGATAGGGCTGATGGCACCTACACAGCAAGCAACAAATTATTATGAATGGGTGCCATACCAATACATGAAACCCATTCATCATATAATGGCACTTATTTAACAATTTCTGGGACATAAGCAACAGCAAAACAACAAAATCACCAAAGCTCACGATGAGGCCATTTGATTCACTGCTCAGGTTTACGTTGCTGCCAAACTTAATTACAGACCACAAGAAGCTGCATTTACTTTTGATGCCACCAACGCCGCCCAAGCCATTCCCCAGGGGTCCCGGCAGGTTCATGGCGCCCCCAGAGCCGTGCTGCTGCTGCTGCTGGGCCAGGCCACCGGCGGGGCTCAGGGTCGGAGCGGGTACCTGCTGGGTCTGCATCTGTTGTGGGTGCTGGTGGTGACGGTGCTGATGCTGCTGCTGCTGCTGCTGCTGCTGCTGCTGCTGCTGCTGCTGCTGCATCACTAGAAACACAAACGCATGTTTTTTTCACAGAACGACCCGCATGTACCCATGCAGCGGTCCCACAAAACCACAAGGTCATTTCAACCTTCACGAGGTTCGCTCGGTCGGAAGGGTGAGTGTGTGGAGACACTTTTTGACCCTCCCTTCAAGTGAATGGGGGATTCCTCCTGGGTCCCATTCTTTCAGTTGTAGAAATAAATAAATATATACATTAATTTGTTTTTGATCTTATAGCCTGATGGGCCCTGGTCCACAGACAGGCACTATTGGATGGGACCCCCCTGCTTTAGGAATGTTGCTAGCGACTCAATGTTAATCTTTAAGAACAAAAAAAACATTGGCGCACCCAAGATCATCAAGCATTCACACTTGGAAATGTTTTTTTTTTTTTTTCCAAAGAGCTCAGAAGAAGACAACAGGAGTATGAGAGTTGTACAAGAGTTGAAGGAGTTGCTCATGACCGTGGACGCACGACCCAACTGGCTTCCGTTGGGTAAAAATACCATGAAAAAGGACAGGCTGGCCCAAGCTTTGAATGAGTCACCGGTGGTAGTCCCAGCACAGTAGCAAAACTCAACACAACTACAAATTGCCCTTGCAGGAGACTGATGTATCATCAGTGTTCACGGCTTCCTAAGACATATCCTCTAAGGAAATGTCACAGCCATAGAGGTTAACCCCTTAAGTGGTCTTCACATCATCCATTTAAAGTGCTTTGTGCTCTGCCATTCATTACGGCAGGCCTGGGGCAGGCCTCAGACTTTCCAGGTTGCTGCTGTGCTCAAAGTTCAAACATTTCAACTTTGACCCCTTTATACTTCTCAAACAGAAGATCAGTAGAAATGAATTCTCATAGCATATTGCACATCTGTCTTTATACGTTTGGAGACCAATAACATGCATTGCTCGGAACAAGCTTGAAATGCAGCTTGTGCTTAACAAAAACATTTACTTTCAGTGAATAGACGTGGCACGTTAGCAGACCTACGGCGCTGCACGGCAGAGCATGTGTGTGTGACATAAGGTACCCAGGTTTGGTTGAGACAGGACCAGGCTCCGCTGTGGTGGAGCAAGGCTGTGTGCATTGTTGCTCTGCGCATTGTGGTGCAGGGACATGGCGGCCATGTTGGGGGCCATGGATTTCCGGGGGTCAATCCATGTTGTGATCTTCTCCATGTGACTGGAATGACATGATGGGAGGGCAGAGAGAGAACACGATGTGTTACATTAGAAGGCCTTTGTAAGAACACAATTACTGACAACAACAATGGAAAATACTAAAAAAAGGAAATATTAGTTATCATAATGATTACAGGCACAAGAATGACCCCGAACCCAAAGAGAGAGACTTTGACTCGAAGTCTGCAGATGGGACACTCACTTCAGACCGACGACCTCAACATAAATTATTTATTAACAACAAAAATGTCAGCATACATTTTGTAAAAGCTGGGCTGCTGGTGATAGTCATTGTTGCATGTCTGACATTGTCGAGACTACAAGGCGAGACAATGTGTGTCTAATATGCAATTTGCCTACGAACACAAGCCTTTTGACCTGGTTTTTGCTAATGTAGAGCAAGCGCGACACACTTCTAAAGAGCGGGTGAATTGCGTTTTAATTGGGATATTGTTGAGGACAGGGTACTTTGAAATTCCCCTATTGTGGAGAAGTATTGCCCGAATGATGGCTCAATATCAATGATGATGGCGGACCGTCACCATACTATGCGCGTCTTTGGTTCCCTGCGTCAGATCGCTGTAATTCGGCAATCATTATCTTTCTAACAAAAAACAACAACAACAACCTTCAAACTAAATAAACCACAATTGAGGTGTGATTCTTTTAATACAGCACCCCAGCGACGCCATGCTGCCATCAACGTCACTTTCAGTTTTGACGTTGGGACGCTCCGGGCGGACGGTCATTATTGTAACACTTTTCGGATTTAAGGGTTTAAGTCCGTCTAACTGGGCGGACTTATTTTTAACCTCTACAAGAATTGTTATTTTGGACAATTTAATTATAGGCTATAACCTGCTTCAAAACTTGGCCAAAATACAGAAACATAATAAAAAATGTGTTCCTCAGATGTCGGCAGAAAGTGTAAGAGGAGCGTCTGTATTTTTGACGGTACTGAATCGTAACCCTTGCCTAGGTCATAGATCTAAATCAACAGCTTTTTATTGGGGAAGATCCCATGTGAGATGAACATTGTAAACGGACAACGAATCCCCTGTTGTATGCACGCGTGAATACGTTCACATTAACCCGGTTTGGACTAAAATAGACCACTTTGCCTCGACCACAGAAGTCAGCGCGGCGATCAGAGCCATTTAACTTAACCGAATAAAAGCGGTGTCTCCGAGGCCAATTTAAGACGAACAACACATGTTTTAAAATACTCACACATGGTCAAGGGTTATACATTGCATCTCTGGCAGTAACAATATGAATATGTGATTCCATTATAGTTATTATAGTACATTTAAAGTGTCATCCATGGACAGGCTGAATATGAAGCACATCGATCATTGCAGTATACTCAAGTATCAAAATCTGTTGAAGTTAAAGCTACTTATTCAAACATTAGTGCAAGCATGTGTGTTACATGAAACAACAGCTATGCGAGGGATGATAGCAATTGGTTTCTGTATGTACATTATGGTTGTTCAATGTATAAAAGTCAGGTGAAGTACAAGCTTTAAAAAATACTGAGGAACCCGACACCCGACAATGTATTGCGGAACATTTTGCTCTCCTAAGAAAAGCTATCATGCTACGTCCAGGGAAACCCCACTGATCAACACATGCTTTAGGGCTCTTCCTTCCTTTCTTCATACATCCCAGCAATAACTTATTACAACACTTTTGGTAGTGGAATAACGCCATGTATTGCCCGACTCAACTAGCCTCCACAAAGCTATTGGCTGCAACAACTGCTTGTGTGCTGGTCATGAGGTTATACTTAGACTTCCTGACAACAGCTGTTGTCTTTTCCTCCCCCATGATATACACACACAGCATGTGCGAGAATTCCACACACCCACACCCAAAATTGTGTGGTATACTAGATGCCAATGAAATCTCCAGAAAAGGAGAATTAGAATCAGACGAGGCCTTTCACTGAATTGAAATGTCTTTGTTTCCGCAGACTTCCTGCACACTCAACTTGTACGTTAAACCCATAATATAATATCCCATAATTTAGTTCAGTTAGTTTAGTAGAAAGTCATTTTTTTAAGGGCTCGATTAAGTCAACTTTAACACACACCTTTCTTCTTGCATGCACACAACTCACTGGCCAACACACAACTTCACAAACTTGGTGGAGGAGTTGTGGAACGTTTGACTTGGTGAGTCAGGACACCTAACCGATCACACAGTTACTGTTTCCCAGCCCGTCCCCTTACACAAGTGTGAGGGAGTCAAAAACCACCACGGCATGGGAGTTGGCGGAGCAGTGTAAGAACATGGAGGTGGAACAAACGCAACGGTGATGTCAAAGAATGACAAATAGTGGCAGTAACTGAAATCTGAATAAATATCCAAGCTCAAGATCAGGCCAGTGAAAGAAAATCACGCGACTGAAACAACAAACACTTTACAGAGTGCTGCATGGATTCCAGACGCAGCAAATTGATATCTCTGTCATACTGGTTTGTGTGTTCAGCTTTGCAGGGTTACGCAACAGAAGAACGTGCAAAAATGTCATAATGAAAAGCAATTTGCATAAATGAATAAGGATCCATCTTTGCATTAGAGGAACTTGTTGATAGTGTTTGTCAATATTGACAAAGTGTTGTCTACTTTCAATTAGGTAGCTTCTTTTGTAAGCGGTATAGGATTCAAGTTATAGGACTATTATATATACACAACTATATTTTACATTTAATTGGTTACATTATATTTTATATTGGATTGATTTTATTGGTCTCAATATGCACATGTATATCTATAAATACATTTTTTGTTATTCATTATCCGTTTATGTTGGGATTAATTTAATGTCGCTCACGCCATTGCAAATAATGTGTGATTAAATAGTTTTAATAGTTTACTACTCGTTAGCCATTGCCTAGTTAATAATATATTAAGACTTTGCCCACACTAGATACCAAGAATAATGAATAAGGAAAATACAGATTTCGGAAGCCTAAGAAACCATCTCATCTCAACTATTTTGTAATTGTATTTCTATGTAAGAACATATAAAATCACAGCTAAATCCATATGAAATGACATTGTTACTACATGTGTGCTACACATGTGTATCTGAAGTGTAAGAAAAATGCCATGTTAACACATATTGCTACAATATACCAACAACATATTAATAATCAATAGGGAACACAGTCCACTAGTCCACAGCTTTTCAAGACCTACTTACTTATACACAGTGGTCCAAAAAACAATGCTTGATAAACAGATGCGGACTATAATATTGGTTGGTTTGATGTTGCGGTCTATCTATCTATCTATCTATCTATATATATATATATATATATATATATATATATATATATATTTTTTTTTTTATCTGTCA